>BJBW01008993.1:15971-46561 GCA_004320125.1 Scolopax mira
ATATAAATAGGAATTTGTTGAATTCCTTTGGTTGTCGCAACTGGAATGGGATTTATTTACAGGTGGAGCCATGCTGTCTTCATTGCAAGCCTTTCATAGCACAGATTCCAGGAAAAACCCAACCCAACCAACCCAAAGGCCTGCTCTGCACACGTGGAGAAGAGACTCTGCTTTGCTCTCAGATGTGAACAGTTTAACCAAGGCCACCGATAGCCAGGGCTGCTGGAACACAGAAAAAAAAACCTTCCCAAATCTCTGCAGCGATGAATCCCCACCAAGGGTTTGGACAAAAGCTCCTCTTGCTCTGAGAGGAGCACACAGGGTACGCAGGGAAAGGAATTCTGCTGTCTCACTGCTCATTGCTTCAGTGCTAATGCCTTTATTAGAGCCCAGAAGGCCCAGCATGGGATGTAAGAGGGCTCTGAATGGCCTCCTGGGGCTCACACTGACCCCCTCCAACTGGTGGCTCTTCAGGACACTCCTCCCTTTTTTACTGTCACACGTTTCCTCTGTGGAGACACCACATCAAGAGCCTTCTCAGATATTTATTTGAATTCAGGCAGACTTGAGAAGTCACCCCAGCCCTCTGTAGAGACAGACCCAAGGAACTCTCTTGTGTAGGACCCCAGAGGGGACACTCGCACAGAGTCCCCCTTGAACGGTCCCTCAGAAGAACCAGCTTTTACCAACCTCTTCTTGCTTTTTACTTCCTCCTCCTCCGCCAGGCCCCCAGCCTTTTAACTGCTAGATTTGTATCTATCACTTCTTTTTTCAGAAACGGGGACATAAGGAAGGTCCGGGGCAGATAAAGGTCTTTCTGCCTCAGAAATAGAAATAAAAAAAATAGAGTAAACAGACAGATGTCGAGACGGCAGCAGAGCATCTACACTCACTATTTGCACATCAAAACAGCTCCTTCCCCACAGGAGCAGATCCCACTGCAATCTAAAGACCTGAGGATTCCAAGTTTATAAGTGTCCCTCGTCCCCCACCCTCCCCAGCTTTGGTAGTTTCAGTTGTCTATCTCTGCCCCCAACTCTCTATGGAGTTAAAAAAAATAATAAGCTATCAACCATAGTCCAGATGTAGAGAGAGACACACTGCCACAGAACAAACTCTGTCCTTCCAAGGAAGGTCAGTCTAAAAGGAGAGGGGCTGTAAAGGTGTTCCCATATCATATGGCTGGAAGCCCGTGGCTACAGCACAGGGCTAGAGCCTCTCCCTGGCTTGCCCTGGGCAACCCAGGGCTGGGAGACCATCAGGACAGAAGTGTGAGACACCACTGATCTGCAGAGCGTGACACTGCCATCCTATGCTCCGTGCCCAGGTGAGGATGCAGCTCCAAACAGCATTTCTGGTATGTTTGAGGAGAAAAAAATAATAAAAAGTACATCTTTGAAACCCCAATCTGAAAGGCTTCTCACTTTGGTAGCATAACCACAACAGGGTGGTACCCGAGGGCCCACGGCCAGAGGGAAATAATAGACATATTTTATCTGAGAAAAAGTTTAGAAGTTCATGCAATGAACTTAAGACAAACTCCTGTCACCACTCTTAAATACACTGTCAGCAGAGACCAGAAACCTGCTCCACTCTACCAGCTCCACGCTGGTCACTAAGCCCAGAATATTAATTCTTTGGCTCTCTAAAAAGCTTTTCCCAGTTACAACAGCAACAAGATAGATACTTGAACTGGCTTCCAGCTTCTAGTTAAGATCAAACCAGGGCAGAGAGATCTGACAGCTGAGGAGCCAAGCACACGACAGCAGGTGGAAGACACAAATACAGTGAATATGAGATCTCCAACTCACCCGCGTAAGATAAGGTGGAAAAGTTAAGAAGGGGGGAAAACTAGTATGAAAAAGTTCTGAATTTTTAGCAGTAAGTTAGGATTACATTAAGGGGCATCTCTTACTACACAACATGGCCTTTATTTCACTTAAGAGTTGTAAAACCTGTGTGCTGAGCAGACCTGTGCTCCTTATGCATGTTTTTTGCTAGCTCTACTGGTGGAGTCCACGCCAAGACTCCCAGTATGTTACCAGGAACATTACCAGCTTCAGTCTGGAAGGAGCAGACATCTGACAGCTCCTGGGCGGTTCAGTTTGCCAGCAAAGCTCACTCGGATTATATAAACTTCAAAATTTGTATTTTACTCCACAGTTATGAGCTCCACAACAAAGCTGATAGCTCTTCAAGTCAAAACATAATCCCAGGCCGCAGAATTTAGTTTAGCAGAGCTTAAAGTCAAGTGACTAAGTGATGTCTCAGGGGTTTGCTTTGGATGTAGTGGGTTCTGGAGAGGACACCACAAACCCCTCCAGCCAACTACTCAGGACAGTCAAGGGTTTTCAGTGACTAAATCAGCCTGATCCCTTCTCTCTCACATGTGCTCATCTAAGAACATCTTCCACATCCACAGACTATGAGCAGCCTCACCAATACAGGTAGCAGGGGCCACCACCACCTTCTGCATGTTTAGAGGAAGGGGAAGGCCACCTGCCCAACACAGGGCTCTGGGGACAGACCACTGCCTGCTACTGCTCGACAGAAAACTCATTCACAGCACCAAATCCTAAAAGCACATCACTGTCTAGTTGTGGTGGGGAGTTCACACGTAGCTGGAGCCCTCAGCTTCTGTCCTTCTCTTCAGATCCACAATTCCCTCCTCTCTTTTTCATTTCTTTGCAAGCAGACAGTAGAGGGAAAGGAAGCAACCCTCATTGCTACACAAAAGGCTTATTTTGGCAAAGAAAAGTAACACTCACCAAGTACTTTGCTAATCACTTGCTCACTAACTGTTATCCAAGACTTAAGAGAAGGCACATCACGACCCTAAAAATAGTCTGCAGCACTGCTCAGCATCAGAAAGCCCCAGCCAGGGTCAGGGCAGTTCAAGATTTATTCCAAAACTGCCAAAGAGACAACCAGTCCTTGCAGTGTATCACAAGAGGTACAAGAGGAAAAAAAAAAAAAGTTACAAAAAAAAGCACACTGATATTCATCAGAAGACAACCCGGAAAAAAAAATTATCTTCCAAAATCATTTATATTTACATCAGTATCTTGAAAAAAAGATCACGAACCTTCACTGCTAAAGCAGTAGAGCCAACCCCAGACTGAAGAGAAGTGAGAAAGGAGAGCTCTGCCTTCCAGCTGAAAACCTGTTTAAAGAGTGGGGCTCCCATACTCTCCAGCAACTTCCATCCAGCCTGACAGAATCCTTGCTTTGGATAATTTAAAGTATATAAAAAAAGGTTATTGCTACTCTGCCAAGGAAATAAGACAATCTACAGGAGAGAAAGAAAGTGCATTCAAAGCCTCCTCTACAAAAACCCACAAGCTTATCAGCCACTATGGGCTATAGATGCCCAGGTACTGAGGGTGTACAAGAGTCTCTGGCAATTCCTCCTCATTCCAGCTTTCTTCCTGCAGAAATTTCTTTCCTTCCCTCTAAAGGCACTTTCTGTATTTTATATCCTTACGTAGGGAAACACTTCCAGTTTTCCATCTCAACAAACAGATCAGTCCCACAAATACACAACATTCAGAAGGAATTTTAATTAACAAAATGGTCCAGGAAAGGCGAGGGAGAACCCAAAAAAAAAAAAAAAAAACCAGGCCATTGCATTTGAAAGGTTGCATGTCAGTCACTAGGTATGCCTGCAAGCCCATGCACAGGAAACCATTTGGACCTTTGTCAGTGCAGAACTAGTCTCAGCTTCCAGAACCACTTCTTCTACTCCTTTCTTATATAAGCTAAATATTATATACATATATAAAAAAAATACAAACTCGAGTTTGTTATAAAGTGGCCTCTCTCTCTCTCTCCCTCCTATGCTTGCTTGGCACATGAACGCATGCAAAGCTAGTAGGCTCTGAGGGCTGCACAAACAGCAGGTTTTGGCAACAACAAAAAAAAATAATAAACACGGCTAAAATAGATAAGCAAGATTAAAAGCCACTGAATTGAAAACCATATATTTTTCCAATTGTATAGAATTAGAACTACAGCTACGACTTAAAACGATAAGAGTCTGTCATCCTCTCTCCCAACTCATGTCAAAGTTCATAGCAGCATAACACGAGATTCCTCAAGAAACATCAAGCCAGTGTTCTCTGCTTCAGGAGTGAGTTCACAGGTCAAAGTTTAGTCTGTCCGAAGGATCATGGGGGGATGCTCACTGTCTTCATCCAATCTAAGGGAGTTGGTTTCATCTTCCAGGCAAGCTCCACCCACAGCACCCAGGTCATCTGTATAGGCTGTGGAGAAAGGAACAATTAGCATCAGCAGGGCATCAGCAGCACAAAGTGAGGATGGAACCAAAGTGAATGACTAGAGCTGAAGTACCAGACATTCCTTGCCACAGTCCCATTGGCACCCTGTGTTTGCCTTCATCATGACTGTGATTCCCCAAGCCAAGAGCAGTTTATGGTCAAAATTCAACTACTCTGTGCGTGGAATGCATACTGGTGCTTTGGGCACGCTGGTGTTTTCCATAATCTCATGGGTTACAGCTGCAGTAACGATGCTATACAGTCCTTCCTCTGAAGTTGAAGCACTCACTCAATTGCCACACAAAGACAGTAAAAGCTCAGTTTGAAGAGCTGCAGCGTTAACCAAATTCTCATCCTCTTAATTTAAAAGAGCAGCAAAATCAGGCTAAAAGGTCACTGTTCCTGTAACGGAACAACAGGAGCACTCAACCTTGCTAAAAAGAAAAAAAAAAAGGCTGTGTTTATAATTCAGATGCTTTGCACAAGGTCTGGGTGCAGAACTCCTGTATGAAACGATTGTGTTAGGGCACATGAAGAACCATTTGGTAGATACTGCAACTATCACTCATCAACCACAGTTTGAGATGAAGTTCTACTCAGAAAGCAGCAAAGATGAGTGATCCTCCTACAGGAAGTTACTGTACATCACAAGAGTTCTTTTATCACTGCTCAATGCTCCACATCACACCCGCAGTTAAAATCTGGGTGTTGAAGCAGACAAGGTCATGCCATCACCTAGAACGAAGCAACATGCAGAGATGGTCTCTGCCACGATTCCAGCCTCCTCCTTACCATGCCTTGTGGGTGAGGAAGGCACATATGTACCTTTAGTGACAGTGGCACTGTACGTCTGTGCTACCAACGGCCGGTCATGGGATGCAGACTCTAGGATTTCGTTGGCTGGCTCCATACTGCCATCCAGCCTACCAAGCAGAGAGAGGTTAGCTGGAGAGGTGGTCCACCTGGGCATGAAACAGCTTCAGCTGACAGCTACACAAGAATACCTCATCAGACAGGCAAGAATAATACATGTAAACATACAACAGGAGGAACTTAGTCCCTCCAGAGGGCTGTCGAGAAGGCATCTGACAACACTTCATGTTTAACACTGAAGACACATCAGCAACATGCTTGCCTCCAATCCAGCATCAGGATCTAAATCCTAGTAGCTGATGATAGGTAAGACTCAAAACAAGAGTACACAACTGAAAAATATAAACATTTCAATCAGCAATAGTGTCTCTTAAGTAATATCCACAACAGAAGTTGTTGCTTCATACACTAGAAAACTCTCTAGTGAGGGTATTAGAGCATTCCAGAGGTAAAGAGCTTCCCTCTAGAGACTTCTTCACTTAATCTACAAGTGAAACCAGGTGATACCTTAAGACATTCAGATAAATGTATGATTTTTTTTTTTACCAGTATTATAGACTGACCAAAGCTGCAAACCTGAATTATCATCTAATTACTAATTTTAATTTTATGACTAATCATGTAAGGAACCTGACTATACCACTGTAACTTCTCCTGCCAAACCTTATTAAAAAAATAACAAAGCTTTGCCATATTTTCCTTAAGATTTCTACAGCACTGCTGCAGAACATTAGTTGGCCTATATGCAAGAAAGTTTAATAAGGACACTGCTAGAGAGAGAACACTGATAATTTCATAGGCCTGTGAAGTCAGAGTAACATCTCTCCCTCTCATGTCTGTAACTGCTTCATTTATTGATGAAGAGGATGGTGTCAGATGTTTCAAGTTCCAGCAAACTGGACTTTGTGAAGAGCTAAAATACATCAGTCCTCAGTTAACGTGTACTTACTTGTGCTGCTTCATTAGTGTGCACTCTCCTCCTTCTTGGGGGTCCAGGTTGTACATGTAAAGATACCCATCGGCAGCTCCCACCAATAAACGGGGGATCTTCTGGATCCTAGAAAAGTTTAGAGGAGAGCAACAGGTTAAAAAGAACTTAAAAAAGCACACTCTTCTCCCTTCCCATGATTTTAAGCCACTATTTTCCACACTCTCGTTTCTAGATAGGGAACACTGTTAACAGTTAGAGAACTTAGGAAAGAACTGTGCATAAAAAAAGGCATAATCACATTTTGGGGCTAATGGGATGTCACAGCAATCAACCAACTTATAAATGACCCAGTGAAACAAAGGAAGAAGTCACCACCCTGTTATCAAGCTCTGCACAACTCCAGAGACAAACATTCTGATGGGAAGTGTTTACTTATTTCAGAAATATTACAAGGCTTAATTATTATTTAAAGGGTGCTTTGAGATCAGGAGTGAGAGTACAGACATGAAGTCAATTTAGTGTAAAAAACTGTAAACCCCCCCAAAAATAAGTTTACTATCACTCAGCTTATTGGTTTGGGAGCTGCACCAAATGGGATCTGCCTTTGGTGAAGCTAGAATAAAAAGTAGATTTAGTCTTCGAAGTTAACTTCAAGAAATGCTATCCTGTTTTAGAGACAAAAGTAATAAGAACTTGCTTTCAAAGACTCCTTTAATGGTTAGTCTGGGTTTTGCAATCCACTAACAACATGCAGTATCACTCTCCCTGGCCCTAACAGAAGCAAGTGCCACAAGCCCACGGGTCTGTTCTCAACATTCTCCTTTCCAAATCAAAAGGCATCTTTAAACACCACTTTAAAGACCACTTAGAAACGGTCTGTTCTCACCCAAATATTATGCCTTTTCCTTCTCCCCTCACAGGATTGTGAGGTGTTGGCTTTAAGACAATACTCTTAAAAAAGGAAGAGGCTTTGAGATGATCCCAGGTGATCCATTTCTCTGCGTACTCCCCATGCTGCTGGGGATGAGGTTATGTTCAGCATCAGCCTCTCTGTAGCCCAGCATGGCCACCCAGTGGGGTGGCTCAGTTTCTCTACTCACGTGGCAAGTGCACAGATGTTTTTGTGCCCACAGAAGGGCAGACGGACTGTAGCAAAGGCTCTACCCTGGTTGAACATCTCTGTCACTTGAGAGGGCAGATAGCTTGTCGAGGCCATCAGCACTTTCCCAAAGTAACCCGTCCAGGTTGTAGGCTCTTCCTGAGGTCTACAAGTCAGAAGAAAGAAAAAAAGTGACCGACTTGGCCTTCACGTGAGAGAAAGGTGTGTGAACACTTTGAAACATCTTTTTATTTTTAAAGATATTAAGCAGCTATTTGTTTCTCTTCAGAAATAACGAACACCCTGAGAACTCCGATGCACCATGTTTATGCTACAGGGTACAGTGTGTCCTACAATGCCCTCAGCCTCTTATTTAAGCATGTTTGATTGTAAACTGATACTTCTGCTTATAAAACTGAATTTCATAAGGTTCATTATACAAGAGCAAGAGCTACTGGAAAGTGCTACACTTCAAGATTTTATCTACTTATTTATCCCTAAGCGAATAATTGTTTCCAAAAACCTACAGAGAAGACTGTGCTTCTCAAATCATAAATAGGAACATTTTATAACCTGGCACCTTTTAAAGCCCTAGAGGCAGCTGAAAGGCACTACCAAGTGCCTCTTCCAATATGGACATCAGAAGAGGTGAAACATACATAACTGAAAACGTTAAGGGCTCTGCATTCCTCTGCCAAGGATGGCCAACTTCTCTTCAGCAGAAATACCTTTTCTATTCACCAGGAGAACAATACGCAGCTCAGCTGCGGTTGCTGATTCATAAATAACTTCTTATGCCCTTTCCTTTACAGAGGAGTTCAAAAGAAGTCTGTCCACACTTTGGAGAACTCATCCTGCCAAGTATAATCGATTTTAAAGGCCTTTTCCTTGAAAAAAAATCTAAGGCACCTCTGAAACCTACTTTTCTTTCACAGTCTCAAGTTTGAAGATATGCACTGTCTCTGTGTTACTGGACGCAGACAGAAACATGCCATCCATGCTGAAGGCCAACGAACAGATGCTCACACACCTGAGGGGGGTGAAAGAAAGGAAAAACAATGAAGCATTATTTTTGACAGTCTAGTGCTGTACCACTGGTATAAAAAGAAAGCTAGTGTTAACTAACTCATGGGAGCTGACTTAAATGAGAATATTCCTTCTCTGTTTTAGTAGGCAGGAGTCTTTCTTCCACTAAGGAGCTCCAGAACATTCACACAAGCTGTGCTGTGGGAGCTGGAAGGAACTGTGGCTGCACAGCTCTTCTCCTGTCAGTGACCACAGGTGACTCAAAATTAAGCCAAAGTATTTGGCTTAATTAACAATTGAGAAGATTTCTCAATCACAACCGCTTTACAAATAAGAAAAAAGGGTGTTTCCATAGCAAGCATTCTGAATTCTCTGACACCTTCTTAAGGCACTTCAAGAGCAAGATTCCCATTAGTGATGTTCAATTCTGATGTACATCAGATATGGGGGTCTATTAGTAACAGTCTGAACTCAGTCTTACCTCTGTATAGAATACAGAGCTGTAAAATACCACTACAACAAGCCATAGTATCATTTCACAAAGGCTATCAACGATCACAGCACTAGCAGGATTTGGAAGAGAGCAGGAATATTAGATGTACTGCCTCCGATTGCCATAAGAATACAATATATCTTACAAAAGGTGACCCACTTCAAACAAGTTCCCTCACCAATAAATTTTTAAAAGGCAAAAGGGAGTACAGTGCTGACAGGATTGATTTGTAGAATAGTCCAGTCCAAAGGAGTGAAACTGGAAGATACTCAAGCTGGAACTGTTATAAGCGTACAGGCAGGGATGAATGGAGATGAAAACAGGCAAAAATCAGAATGCCAGCTCAATTACAGAACATATGGGAGATCTGCCCTAAGGAATGAGCTTCGGATAATTAGCCCAGTTGAACTTTACCTCTTCACTCCCCTTCGGAATTCAAAGAGTTTCTGTCCCTCTGGAATGGAAAACACTCTTATTACCGTCCCCTGTAGAGAGAAAAAAAAAATTTAATTTCAAGTTCATTCATTGTATATTAGCTCTAGTGAGCAGAGTACAACTACAAGCAGTAAACCATTTTGCTGTTAACTTAATAACATTGATGCACACCGCATTCAAGCTTGAAATATTTATGGAGCTTGTTAGTAGTATGTGTTTGAAGAGTAGAGAAACAGCAGGAGGTGGGAGCTACTAAAGCAGAGAACAAGCTGCACATCAACAAGAGCCCTTCTTATCATATCTCATCATGAAAATGACCACACCAGACAAGTACCACGAGTACAGTCACCTGGGTGTCTTTGTGCCTTTATCGGATGCAATCAGTGACACTTTTATACTCCAAGTTTATTACTCAAAGAGCCAAGGTTGCAGACTTTCTAACTTATACAATTTAGATGGACAATTTGTCATCATGGGCCAAAGACTGGCAAGAAACTTCTCTCCTCTGACTTTAACTGTCTTGTTTTCATTAGTAAGACAGCATCAAAACAAGGCAACTAATTTCTAATACATATCCTGCACTAAAGGGAGAAACACTTAGAGGATTGCCCTGATTAGAGCCAGATTAAAATGTATTTATTTAAATAACCTTATTATCCAACATTTCTCAGCATGAAAGTTGTGTCAAATATCATTAACAGGTCTTAACTTAGATTTGCCATTCTAACTGTAAGCTGCCTTTTTTAGCATTTGCACGTGGAAATGTGCAGACTTAAACTTACTCAAGGTGCTTAAAACTAATTTCATTTTTTATCACTGCCAGTAAATCAACAAAAAGCCACCTTACCTTTTCTGATGCAGTGGCAAGTTTAGTACCACTTGCATCAAACGCCAAAGCAGCCAAGGGACTATCATGAGCTGGGATCATATTAGCAGCTCTCTGGGGGAGTAAATTGATAAAACAGAACCTTAGTACAGTACAGGTCTTATTTTATGGAGAACAGCTTCAATATTGGTTTCAGTAATTGCCAAGTACATAAAATGATCAGTGAAACGTGCATAAGAATAGAAGGATCCTTAAAAGACAATTCAAATAGAAATTACTTTGCTCCACCCATTTGCCCAACTCTAAATTATATTAGACTCAAATCTTATATTTGCATCTGTATGTTCTTTGCTGATGTTCTGTGAAGTCTGGCTATAAGAGATGTATTATGATGCACCTTAACTGATGCAGAAGAACCCAAGGGTCTAGTGATTCCTCTGTGAACAAGCTTAAGTCATTTCCGAAACCCTTTGGAAGTGGGTATCTTTAGAAGTGGAAACAGCATTTGCAAAATCCTTACCAGATTGATGGTGTCAAAAACTTGTACTTCTCCAATAGTCGCGCTTCCTGGGTAGGCCAGGTAGCAGTTATCATTGTTTATTGATAAAGCACACAGCCCTGCAAGGGATGCAGAGACAGAATTAGAAAAAGGCAATTTCCAAGACTTACTCAGCAAAACTACATCTGATTATCACAAAGGTAACTCAAGTTATCCTCACGAGGTATCAACAGAAACAGAACAAGGATGAGTGATCTCAGTCAACCTGCAAGATATTTAACTATTCAACAGAAGTTTAACACAAGGTGGAGGAGGAAGAACACTAATAGAGCTCCAATAACTGATTAAGCAGAATTTCCCATGTCTGCCACGACTCCTAAAGTATTACCCCGATAAAGTCTTTAACTATATCAAGAGCTGGCAAAATCCAGTTTGTATCTCTTCTACTTCTAACATCAACACACCCACTCTAGGAGACTAAAACACTGTGAAGACACAGTTTAAGGCAGAGTCTACTATTTGCTCTCAAAAACCTCACCTGGATCAAATGGGAAGGCTTTAAGACAACACTCCTATATTTAATTGTTACTTTCATTGGAAAGTGGAGTTAACAACGCTATGGTTCCCTGTAGGAAAGGTCATACATGGACACACAATGCACTTTTCAGAGTTATGAGAGCTTCCAACAACACACTCACCTGCAGGATTGGGAGGGGTCTCCCTGATTGTATGTAATACCTTCATGTCTCGTATGTTGTGTATATAAAGAGACTCTTCCAGACATACTATCAGTCTCTAGACATGGGAGAGAGGACGAAAGGCTGGTATCAAACTGGAGCTTAAACTAATTTATCAATCCTAAAAAAAAATAATAGTTGTATCCAAAATGCAGTAGGTACCTTCCAACAGAAAAAAAACGCAGTACCCACCTGATGGGAAGAAATAAGAGTCTGATAGAAGATACACAAGATACACCTCTTGACAAGGCTTCAACCGCGCAATACTACACTTGGTCACTTGAACTGACTTCTCTCAACCACGCTAGTGCAAATTGATTTAAATAAAAGTGATTACTAGTTTAAATCAGCAAGCCAGAAATCTTCATTTAAAGCTATTTAATTCTTATTCTGTACCTACCCTTATGTATTTCCTCGCCTCAAGAGGCCAATTCACATGTGGAAATAATTTTCTGCTTTGGCTAAACAGAAAAACATACAAGACTTTTTTAAACCATTTATAGCCTCTCACAGATGATTATGATTAAATAATAGGCTCTTTCTTTAAAAAAGAAAAAAAAAACCAAAAACAAACCAGCAAGTTCTTCACTATCTCATTTACAACTCTGTAGACTACATCTGGACAACTAACAAAATGTTACTCATTTAATGCTACCTCACTATACCAGAAATCAAACTAGCCACTGCTTATGATTTTAAGCAGGAATCCCATCCTCCCCCACCTGATTTTGAGGGCAGGGATGGGCACCAAGATTTTCTCCTTCAGTTGCCATTCTCTCCACTTTGAATGAAATGATTGAAATTAGAGAAGTCTGCATTAGAGTCTACTAATGATTTTAGAAACAGAAAACTAAGGTTCCAGATACTTACTCAAAACTTTCACTAGTTCAGTGATATTTTTTTTTTACTTTTAAGAATTCAGCAGACTATACCATAAAAAAATTAATAGATAGTAACTTTTAAGTTTAGGCCTGAACAGAAATTGTTAGTTTCATCCATTTTCACATTTAGGATCACAGGATGATTCACACTGGAAGAAACCTCAGGAGGTCACCAGAAGAAGAGACATGGATCAACAAGGGAAGCACCAGAATGAGATTCACAACCCCTTCCCATGTTTTCACCAAGCCAAAATTACTACTCACCTGTCTATTGAGTTTGACAGCCAAGATGGTGTTGGAGTAACTGTAGTTGCAAATCTCTGTCCCCTTCTTAAAGTGACAAACTTTCAGCTTGCGTGGAGCTTTAAGGCTAACTATGGCCACCAGACTACTGGAGAAGAGCCTCTCCACAATGCACACATCTTCTGTGTCAGCTGAAGAGTCACAATAACAAGGAGGAAAAAAAAATACAGAGGAAGATTTCAGGGAAGAAGAATGATGCACGTTAACAGGAAATACTAAGAAAACAGTCCAACACCACAATAATTCTGCCACAACAGCTCACAGTCAAGGTGGGAAGCTGGACAGATTTTTAAAGCCGAAAAGCTACACAGTGAAAGTTCGATTTACACACATCTTCTGCTTCCTCCCCGTGTGTCATGCAAGTTTACACTTCAGAACAGTGTCTCCTCCTCTTGCCCAAGATCAAACAAGGAAAAAAAGTCCTCAAGATGCAAAAAATAGAAAACTGTAAGATTCTGGAATTTGACAGTCTTCTCTTGTATCTGGAAGAATCCAGGAAATCAAAGGGTTTTTTGTGTGTGTTTTGTTTTTGAAGCTATGCTGTGCATGGAAGGGTTTTTGGTGACAAAAAGAACCACTTGATTATAGACCAGAATTGGACCAAGCTGGTAGTGGGACAAGTCCCACCACCCCAGCACATGCTCTTCCCCCAGGTGGAAAGAGTTCTACCTCTCTCTGCAGCCACATCTGTCCTTCCACTACAGAACTGGATCAAGATAAGCAACTCGAGCTTTTGGCCTTGATCCATCAACCAACCATGAAACAACCAAACTTTTTAGAAGTCAGTATCTGGATTAGCTCAATGCTTAACACATTCCAAACTGTAAAACTACCAAGGAAAAGAAAAAAAAGCTTATTTCTGAAGGCTTCTGTTTTGGCCAAGAGACACATTAAATAACTGGCACTGTTCTCACCACCAATGACACAAATTCCCTGAAAAAGTTCTGCCCGACATTCTCAGCATATGACAATGTCATCACTGTGTGACATGTCTGCTTTGAAAGTGCTTTTTTCTGGGCAGTTATTTCAAGGAAAAGAACAGAAAATATTTAATGGTCTACATTCTTTTGAGAGAAACAGCCTCCTTATGGAAAAGGAGCATGTTTATACTTAGCATTTCAGTATTCTATGCAACATAATTGACTTTTATCTAAATCTCATATTAAATAGAGACAAAACAGCTCACAGAGGCTTTGAAAATTCAATTTCCTCACTTCTGCAACAGGGATAATGCATTTTAGCAATGACTTTGTTTTCAAGGAATTGTTCTCCATTTTCCTGATGCCACACACAACACGTGAAAAAGAAATACAAAAAGGTGCTTCAATAAATTTATGCATAGAGTTTCAAATGCAGAGACCCGTGTTCCTAGAACCACTACTAAAGTAAAAGATACTCAAATATTTTACAGGTTATCAGCTTTCCATCTAAGCCTGAAGTCCTTCATAACAGCATCCTTTAGAAGAGTCAGAATAGCAGCAGAGATTGAAAAACCAGTCTCACTGCTCCCTGCTCCTGGGCAAGCACAGCTTCTTTCCCTGTTTAGGGACAACTTTGTAAGACATGGATTCTGGGATTTGTTACTCTCCCGGGCAGTTTGGAGAAATCATATGTCATAGTAGGAACAGCAGCAGAGATTCAGATGGACAAAGTGCAATCCTACACTGCACTGATGGAGGGGAGGCAGCAGGGAAGGCACACGGGGAAGGGCAATGCCAGGAACTAAGCAGTCAAAGATCAAAAAACCCCCAAACTTTGAACAAGGAAAATGCTTAAAAGGTGTAGACAATCCTTCAGTAAAAAGGCTTACTATAATGCAGATAGTTACCTTTAGAGAAAGGCTTGGTGATTGGCTTTTAATTAAATTCACTTGAAAAATACAGGATGCACCTCTGTTCCCTCATCTTCCCCTAACAGGAAGTGATAAAATCTCTTCACAGCTGCCAAGTCATGTGTACTTCCTAACCAGCAGCCCTTCGTGTAAGGTCCCAGCCTATACTGCACATCCTACACCCAGCTGACCTGAATTAATTATGTTTAGGAGTACTTTAGTTAAGTCCTATAGCAATGCTGTTAATCACAGTTGGTTTTTTTCTTCCTTGTATTTTCTCCTTTACACTGCACAAGTGAGCAATCCCAGAAGCTCTAATTCAAAATACTGCAAGAACAAAAAGGACTGCAAAGTGATTTAAGTATCAGCAGCAAGAGGAGAACAAGCAAATACATAACAAGATTACAGTTTCATAAACACAAGCATGTAGCATCACAGACAAGAGCTGGCTAAAACCAGATAGATTATGATCAGCTGTGCTTTTATTCCATTTTTAATCCAAGAACATGATGCATGTTATAAGCCTTCATTAAGCCTTAAAGCACCCTCCAATCTAATACTTATTTTTACAGGGAGATCAGCTGAGCAGGAAGTTGGGCGATTTGTACAGAGCCACAGCAGAAGTCACTGATGGGGAGCAAAGAAACCTTCCATTCTTTTCAGTTCTCCCAAACACAAGACAGCTGGGGCATATCCTGTGGTTTACTTTAGACACCTACACATGAACTGGCAGATGAATCCTACAGAAGAGAGGGAGGGGTCCTTAAAAGTGCTCACTCAAAACAACACAAAGCCCTTAGACCCAATTAAACTAAATTGGGGGGCAGGAGGCACTTGTCCAGGAAGCCTCAAGATGCTTTTCCTTGTGGGAGGGAAGTATCCAATACATGGGAAACCCTTCACTCCTGTATCAAGTTTTAAACAGGCACAGTTTGCTAGCCCAGGACTGAAAATTATTTAACTGCATACAAAAAAAAAATTACAAAGATCTCAAATACTTAGATCTGCTGCACTGTGTGCTCTACGAGCAAAGGTCAAGGCTGTTTAGAGAGGTTTAAACATCAAGTTTTCTACTAAATATTACCTCACACTCTGTGCTCTGATTTACAGACTAAACACTCACAGAAGAAAACTTAAAATATCAAAGAAGCCAACAGAGGCATCCTGTAACAGTTTGAAGACAAGACTGGAATCCACAGGTCTAAATTCCAATCCCAGTTGCTGAATCACAGAATGGTTAGAGTTGGAAGGGACATTAAAGATCAACAAGTTCCAACTCCCTGCCCTGGGCAGGGACACCTCCCTCCAGACCAGGTTGCTCAAAGCCCCATCCAGCCTGGCCTTGAACCCCTCCAGGGATGGGGCATCAACAACTTCCCTGGGCAACCTGTTCTACTGCCTCACCACCCTCACAATAAAGAATTTCTATCAGTTTATTGCAAGATTTTGAGCAAAGCCAAGCGGTACTTTTTCTTTCAAGGGCTACTTAGAAGAAGCTGTCCTGCAAAGTCCAGTTCAGCCTCTCTTGGCACATTTATTCAATGTCTCATGTAACAGGAGTCATCTTCACTGTGTCTCCTGGAGCAGTATCAGGCCAGATACTGGAAGTGCCTCACATACTACAGAGGTCAGGTACCTAAACTCAACGGCACGAAATGGAATTCAAGCCACCAATTAACCAGTATGACCAGACCATGACTCAAACAGGCAGCTGTAGCTGCAACACAATTTAACCAGGCCCACAGGCGCCTACTTTGAATCTCACAATTACTTCTCTCCATTGACTGTGTCTCCAGAAAAAGGCTGTCACCACAGGTAATAGGTGTCCTGAATCACACACACCATTTTCAAGCTTAAGATGCCACAGGGTCAGGTCACTTCAAGAAGACAACTCTGCTGAGTAGCATGGTACCCTGCTCTAAATGCAGACAACATGGCTACTGGTGCCATCTGTCCATATGGGCTTACAAGAAAGCAAGGATACTCATGTGTAGCTTTCACAGTTTGCTTTCTAGCACCTCAAAAAAGGGAAACTTATGAACTGCTGGCAAAACAGGGGATACCACTTCTCCCCCAAGCCCCCCTCCACTTCACCTCACGTCATACCACACTGTGGTCAGTACTGAGAGGTTCTGGGGATTCAGATTATTCACCCTTTTGGATAAATAAACCTGCAGCTATCGTGTTAAAAAAAATCATCATTTTTTTAACATCAAATACTAGAATTAAAAAAAAAACCCAAACAACGATAATCATGGCTTTGTCTTCTTATTTGGTAAAGGTTGTCTGCCCCAATAGCCAGTACAAATACCCAAAAGACACACTCTCACACCAGCAAGCATTTTTTTTTTTATGCTCAGCTGCTACATAACTTGGCTATTGTACATAAAATTAGAAAAGCAAAGAGTTCTCCTCATAGCTATTATGAAATTTCACAACACAGAGCTAAATTTAAATACAGAACAGCAATATATAGTTTTATCCTGCCAGCAATCAATTGCTTTGTATCTGTGTGACATTTCATCATATACTTAAGGTTCCTCCTATGTCAATTTCAAACAACCTGTGAAAAAACAAGATGTCTTATTCTTCCCCAAATTAAGCCAACTGAGGGATAAAAAAAGAAGATACTTACTGCATTCATAGATCTGCTCTAATTTGTCCACAGAAGAAAGAGAGAAGAATTTGTAGCCTGATTTACTGCCAACTGCAAGGGATCTGAAAAACAAACAAGCCAGTCAGGAACATAAATTAAATCAGCTGTGAATTACCTTTGGATAGATTTTTATCCTTATTCTGAAAGTCCAGTTGGGTTAGCTCAGTAAGAAAAGCAATTAAAAAACTTGACCAAAAAAGCCAGTTAAGTACCCTCCCCCCTGAAAAGGCCAAACAGCTTCAGAATTACCCCAGGTGTGGAATCCTGAAATGAGAGTTTTACAAAATGAGAGTTCACAGCTTAACATAAGTCAACTGCCCAATTCGTACAGGTGATTTCTCCACACAAACAAAAAGCTTTAGCGTGGAGGAAAGATGATGACTTGAATAATGTAATGCAAACCAGTTATATCATTGTCTCATAATGAGGGTTGACCTCCAAGACCTTTTAAACTGGGATTGTCTGGGGATCTTTTGCTCTTTATGCTGTAGCCTTCCCCAGCCACCCCAAAAGAGCTATCATATTAAAAACTAAACAAAAAAAAAAGAATTAAAGATTGCCAACTCTAACATTCTCATAATTTCCAAGCACCTCCAAAGAATGTAGTCTTACAAATACTCATGCCAAATCTTTGATCGGAGGCGCCCTCTTAAAAATGCTAGTCACTGATGTTAAACAGATTTTAACAATAGCTGAACATGAAAAAAACCTGACTACAAACCTTTCTTTCCTCCATAACTCCATTTTCACACTTAGCTCACAGACCATTTAATTGCTTTTCCAGCCAGAGTCAAAAGACAGGTCTTAAATTTTAAGCTAGAAAAAGCCTTTAGGCTCATCTTGCATGTCTTTACACATCAAAGCAGCAGACAACGGCACATTCTTATTTTCCCCGACCCACACAGAGGACGATTTTATGCCACAGAAAGAGAAAATTAACAGTAAATACATTTACACAGAAGTATATTAGTATGCTTATATGTGTTTCTTACTGCTGGGACACATGGAGAAAAACTAATTCAATTCCAAATAAATGTGTTTCAATACACCAAGTCATTAATAGAAGGCTCAAACCCAGCCCTGCCACTCACCCTGCCAAAATGCCCTTCTGAACTCCACGAGATGATTCTCTACAATTCAGATGCACTAATGATTATTTCTGCATTTAGAATAGAATACAGATTCCTAGATTTCTTGCTCTTTCCGTATTTTCCTCTCACAGCTCCAAAGCGAGCCCTTTCTAAACCTCAGGTACCCAGAAGATTAAAAATTGTTCCTCAAATTGCTTACCCTCTGAAATTAAGATCCCAAGCTATAAAAATTAAGAGATGTGAAGGTATGACCTTCTCTTCTAGAAAAAAAAATGCAACTGGCACAATCCAGTTAAGAAATTATATTTGAGAAGGTTTAAACCTTCAAATTAAAATATGCACCATCCAGGCAAGAGAAGTAAAGCCTCCCCAGATTCAATAACCAAGATATTAAAAAAAGCATATTAGGCTATATATATAAAGGCATATAGAGACTATAAACCAAAATTTTGGCACTGCTTCTAAATCACCTTAAAAATACTTAATTTTTAAATTTCACTTCAAAATCACTACTTTCAGACTAGATCTGATCAGTCACCAAAGCCACTGCAGTGGTTTTTTTCCTCAACTGCTTTTGTTCAACTCAATTAAAATCTAAATTCCTTGAAAAAAATACGAAACTGTGATTTGGGAAAAAAAAAAAAAAGCTTTTCTTAGATCATCTACTGCTTCCCTCAAAAGAAAGTTTAACAAAGAATGACATTAAAGCTGTCACTTCACAAAGGTAAACAAGCACTCAACCGAGTTAAAAATAAACGGAGTCACAAGACTCCTTGCAATATAAACTCTCTACAAAAGACACAGGATGATTTCCTCACGGAGAATTCCACACAGCAGCTATTTCTCAGCATATTACTGGGCAAAAACTGATTCCTGCCTTGTATTTGCAGCTTTAACTACAGAATATTGCTGTATCAGTGTTTTACTGACAGTATCACTGAAACCAGTAAGCAAGACCATTTTTCTTGTCCTCCCCACCACCTATACCTCATTTAAATAAGCTTTAGACAATGGCAAAAAGCAAGTGGTTTACATGATAAAAATCATTAGACTGAGTACAAGCCAAAATGAAGCAGCACAGAATGGACCTTTCCAGCCATGGCAACTGCTTTTTGTTATTTCTTTCAGGATCAAGGTGATGAAGTCACAAATCATTTGTTTACCCGGAGCAGCTCTAGTCAGGATAATTAAATCCATTTCAGTATATAAGCATAACTGCAAAACAACCCGTTTTTCTTCCAAAACGGCATTCTTGGTTTTAGAGGGTTTGGTTGCGTTAGTTTTTTTTTTAACATACTCTCAAATTACTTCTTATGAAACTATTGGAAAAGGGCTTTTTATACGTAATAAGAGAACTCACCAGGTTGTGTTACACCAGCATAATCATAATGATTTAAATCCTCCATCTTCCCCCACACCGATATTACACTTAAGCCCTTAAGACACCTGATAGCTATCTAAATGATCAAATCCCACAAAACAAGGATCTAGCCAGAATTACCTCACCTCCGAAAAAATGTGCAGCCATATGGGGAAGAAATATAATCAATAAGCCATTCAGCTCTTGCTCAAATAAGACAGGGGGCAACAAGAAGCTACTGTAGTTAATCAGAAGCTCCTTTTACAGTGTGGGTGTTATGCTTTATTATCACCAATTTTCAGAGGCTGATGAGAGATTGAAATTGGAAATAAAAATCAATACCCAAGAAATTTGCCTTTTTTTCTTCTAACATTATGCTACACACAGGTGGTTTTTTAGCTCTGTTCTGTGTAGCCCATATTACACACCTTAGATGGAAGTCTTTGAGCTATTTCACCATCAAGGTTGTCTACACAGTACAAAATGACCAGTATAGCCGTGATTTATGAAACTGTGTTTACCCACTTTTTTTTTTTAACCAAAGATAATACTGTAGGTCTGATCCAAGACTACCTAAGTCTTGAGAGCACTTTCAAGAGCAGCTGTCATAAATAATTAAAAACTAACCTCATCAAGGGAGCAGTGTTACGAGATATTTCACACACTCATTTCAAGATGCTGACATTCACTGTAAGTGCACTCACCTAGAGTGGGAAATCAGCTGCTTCAATCTCTCTGGCTCTTTAGAAACAAGTTTTTTCAGATGGGCTAGAATCATACAGGTTTCCTTCTCCTTCTTTAATATGCACACAGAAAGAAGAAAACCAGTTTTTCCCTTTCTGCATCATAGGGGACCTTAACTATTAATTGGAAATATTCTACATTAATCAGAATTATCCTACTAGGGCCAGCTCTCAGATTCAAATCAATTGCAGCTGCAGTGTAAACACAACTCCAGAAGTCATTACTACTTTAAATAACTAGTTAATTAAACCACTGTCATTATGATCCAGTCTCATTATACTAATGCTCCACCTAATTTCAAAAGCAATGTAAATTTCCAAAGACAAAACGTTTTGTGACCAAAGGCTTATGATGAGAAAGGGGAAAATAATAACAATGAAAGAAAAAAAATAATCAATGAAACAACCTAAGAATTATGGAGGATGTTGAGTTTGCTTTATTTCTCCCTCCCAAATGTCTGCTGACACCAAAGACATAACATCTTAAAAGAAAGGTCAAGAATGTCAGTATTTTGGACACGAGCTAAATATAGAAACTCGTACATTCAACAGATTTATCAGCAACACTCTGACAACTCACAGGACATTCTCCCCTTGGTCTTATTTTAAAAGATAAGTAATCCAAACTTAAATCTCCTTCACCAAAAGGAGCCCACACTTGCTTGCCAATGAACATGTAGCAATAGGCTGGGACAACAGAAAGTTCATAATCCAAGTAAACATCACTGCTCTCAGGCCAAATTCCTGTCCAGATTGTCACACACAGAGGAGCAGTTCCTCTGGCAAGGCCACCTCAGCTGCTATCACCACTGTGACAACAGCAACCACCACGACACACAACTGCTCCTCTCAGCCATCTTCCCTGAGCACCAGAGCTACCATATCGCTCTTCCCTTCCTTTTTTTTTTTTGGTTTAAAGTCTCCTTGGAATAACGAGCTCTCCTGCCCTCAAGGACCACGGGTGAACAACACCTGGACCCAGGAGAAACAGAGGCAGAGGAGTGAGTGCTCAGCACCCAACCCTTTTTCCTCTCACCACAGGCTGTTTGCTACAGAAACCCAAATAACACACGGTAAGGGAATAATAATAATACAACTTCTGCAACACGAGGATGCTATCCAGCCTCAGAACCACCAGCATTCGCTCAGAATATAGAAGCAAACCAATCTGGGCCAAAAAAGGGTAGAATCAAATCAGAAAGAAGATTCCTGTGATGTGTTAAAGCTGAGACTCCAGAAGCCCTTGCAAATAAGGCACACACCAGTGTTTTCATCAGAAATCCAGATGCAAGGCTTCGCTTTGTCCTTTCATCAGGAGTCTGGTTTCAAAACTACAGTGACTATTTTGTTTCCCAGCTCTGTCACTTGATTAGTTTTTTTAAAAAAAGCTAAGACTTCTCTACGATCTGTCAACTTGCAGCATTTCACCAGTAGGTTCTTTGGGCGGTTTGAGTTTTCTTCCTGATGTAAATTGAACCTGAAGACCATAAAACTTAATTTTTAAGTTCCTCAAAAGGCATTTCCCTGGGACTATTTGTTTAACAATTTAAGGACTGAAAGTCTGACCTATTTTATGGAGACATGTAAACTTTGAGATCTGGAAGTTGCGTTTTGGGTAAGAAGTTCCATATTTTCATATTAACGTATTTCTCTTATGGGTTTTAAAGCTTGTATGAGTTTGTGAGGTGAATTTAGTTTTTCGTAAAAGTATCCACACTCAGTTTTAATAGCAACCCCAGAAGTAACTAAAACAGCACCCAGGTTTAAGTTGTACTTCTTATCAAAGTGTGTATCCTTAAAAGATTTCTAACTACTAAACCATTACCAGCACCGAGATCACCTAGAAGTTTCTCCTGTGCAGTTTTGCTTAGATACCTGAATTCTGATGACTTTTATCTTCAGGTTGGAGCTTCTGCCTCCCAATCAGGGAACACCAGTCATGCCCAGTTGTGCAATGATTGATTCTCTGGGTAAAAGGGCCAGGTCCAAAACAAGCAGACCAACATCTTCTGAAAACGACCTCCTATATTGTTTTCATTAAGTAAAAACATTGTATCAAAGAAAAACCACAAACCAACCACTTCTGCTGCATTATAGGCAGAGTATTTTCAGGCAGAGCTCCAGTCCCAGGCAATAATTCAAAACTCTCATGTAAATAAAGCTGAGGGCAATATGGTATGAAAAGGCAAGACAACACTTGCCATAAA
This sequence comes from Scolopax mira, assembly GCA_004320125.1. Classification (NCBI taxonomy): domain Eukaryota; kingdom Metazoa; phylum Chordata; class Aves; order Charadriiformes; family Scolopacidae; genus Scolopax; species Scolopax mira. The sequence goes on from BJBW01008993.1 coordinate 38,240, forward strand.
GTAGATACTATCCCAAGAGACACTGTCACTACATACAGCATCCATGAATGAATATTAAAAAAAGTTAAGTCTGGGGATAAAAAACAACAACTAAAAGCCAGATAGAGGTTATATGCTTCAGTCACCAGGGATTGCAACAACTGGGAAGAGCAACAGCAACTTCTATGTCTACAACATTCTTCTACCTACCAGCAATCCAATTTCCCAAGACTAAAAGCCACCACAAAGCTCATCTCCCTCCTACAAGAGACAATAACTAATTACCAAGCCTTCATAAAACTTAGGTATCAAGCTAACTTTTCCTATTTTTATAGGTAATAGGTACCATCTTTTCCTAATATAAGGCAATTGGCTCTGCTGTCCAGGGAAGTAAGACACACTTGAGCATGAGCTGAACTGACACCTTGTTAAGCTGAAGGTAAAAGCTTTAAATTCAATAACAACAATGCACCCATGTCATTTATTTTCCAGTTTTGTCTGTCAGCAATTTTTCTAATTACTGAAGCACACCTTAAAACATGATGTGAGCTCTGCTTTACTGGGAAGATGTAAACAAAGCTTGTCTTTCATATACTGGCTGAAAGAATATGCATTTGTTTACCTTGCCTGTCTGGAAAACAACTCCGGTTTCTTGTAATATAATTTAAAATAAGCAAGCTTTCTGAGGCCCAGCATGGGAAAGCATAATTCACTCCAAATAAGTCCTTTTCAGCTCTTTTCACTCAGTAAGTGGTGATGGTCTAGATATCCTGAATAGTATACTAATGAGCCCAGAGAGCTGACTTTTTGTTTCTCTATTCAAACAAGAAACTAAGATCGAGCACAGGTGGAAAAAAAAAATAACCCAATAAGCTTTAGCATAAGAACCTACACAGCCACTAAATTTTATCCATTTTAAGAGCTAGAATGTGATTTGGTTATGTGCATCACTTGCCACGTCAGACAAGCATTTGTAAGAAGCTGCTCACAATGATGTCTGCAAGATTTATTGCTTTATACTTCCTTTCTTGGAGAGATTTCTTTGGAGATGCTATTAGAAAGAAGGGATACTTACTCCACTCCATCCAGCCTCCTCATTTGTCTCAAGCTAAGTGGTCTCTTATATTATTCCCACAATTTTGAGACAAAAACAAAAAAAAATTCGACAGGAGCCTTTTTCTATTTACAATTTTTCTAAAAGCATATCTGAAAATGCAAAAGCACGCCAAGATGACTCTAAAGACTTTTTATCCCAAGACTTTGACTTACAAAGATATATGGGCCAAGTCTGAGGATCACATAAAAAGATAAATCAAATCATCACCAAAACTCTCTTGTCAACTATACAGTCTATACAAAAATATTTATTTTAAATCTAATTAAAAAATTTAAATCTATTTGCACAACGGCCATTAGAATGCAGCCATAGCACAGAAATTGAATAACACTTCTGGATATTTATGAAAATGAAATGGGAAAAGTAGTGAAGGAGCATACACAGTTGAAGATTAGCAAGAAAGAAATCATTAGCCACTTGTCTCTTCCCGCACCCATAAACTCAAAGTTAAAAAGGAATTACACTTCTTTCTTCAAGGAAGAGTAATTTCAAGGTGTACAAACCAAAGACCACCTAGATAAGCTTATGTTATATTGGCTTTCTTTTTACTTCTGTCTTGGGTTTGTTCTCAAGTCAAGCCTGCAGATCTCTTGTTCAGAAGAAATTTTTTTCTGTCACAACTCCATAAAGCTAAGGAGCAAGTGAAAACAGGCAGCTGCTTTAGGGAAGGAGAAACAGTAAAGCTTTTAAGTCACCAAGTTGGACAGCACAGTTTTACCTAAAGAAACTAATATAAATGACCTTCATGAACTGCAAAAGAAAGAGGTGACCGATTTCCTAGTTATTATGGCTTGTTTTATCTAATAATAGTTATTATGACTTGTTTTATCTAATAATAGGTAAAAAATGGATGGTATCTGAGCAACACGTGGGTATGTTTTATACGCACAATGGTAGAGAGAGCTCTAAATGGTACTTGATGAAAAAAGGGAAAAGTAGTTGCAGACAGTTCCCAGCTGCAGTACACGCTAAGACAGTCAAAGATCTCTCCTAAGCATAAAATATTGCTGCTTGTGAAATGAACAAATAAAAGAAAAAAACCACCACACATGTGGATTATGCTCTGTGATGCCAACCTGAGATCATTTCCTCTTACTCACTTCCTAAAACAAACTCCTCCTTTGTACAAGTTCTTTTGGTTATTGCCCCCAGTTTCATCTCTTAGGTATTTAAGACAGTCCTTCTGTCCTAAGCATCCTTCTTTAAAGCGACTTTAAAGTATTTAAATTCCAACTATTAGGGATTTCTTAAATTGAAAAATATTGCTTTTTAATATCCCATATAAAAGCTAATATGCATTAATCTAAATATGCTGCAACAGTTAAATAAATTGCAAGATGTGCAGCGTGAACTATCTGACCCTTTCTACAACTGAAAGACGAATAAGTGCCATTTCAATGGCTACATGAGAAAAAGCTTCTTTTGGCTTTGATTTTTGAAAGAGAGGCCTATAAAAACACCTTTATTGAGGCTACAGCATACTGCTTCAATGCAGACAGCTGGTGGAAATAAAAAAGCTGTATGAAAAGATTGCTACAATGAGGTTTCGGTGAAGTCTTTGCATCTTCTGAAACACCTCCGTGGTATTTCATTCTCCCCGAGTCTCCTGTCTCCCTGAGGCTGAGATATCATGCAGGCTGGATGATAATGAAAGCTAGACATCATCAAGAAGCAGAACCAGCCCTCCCTCCTCTTCCCAAATCAAGAGCGAGCGATGATCTTAAGTAGGAGAAGGAAACGCTCCCCAGGGGAGCAACCCCGGGGAAGGAGAGAACAAGGTGCTGCAACCACAGCTCAAGCGGCCCCTCAGCCCTCTCCTGCCTGTCCCTCCGAGGGCGGCCTCACACCCCGCAGCTTCTCGCCCAAGCCAGATGGGAGAGAGGAGGGAATGTCCCCCCTCACGGGGACCCCATCCCCACTCTGTGGCAGCGAGGGCAGAGGCTGGCACCAGGGGGAAAAGGGGGGACCCCACTAGGCCTCTGCCAGCGGCCAGGCCTCCTCAGCGTCCCCCGCTCCCCTCAGGCCGAGCTCCCCTTACCCCAGACCGGCCTCATCCCCCCTCAGACCGGCCTCATTCCCCCCCCCCCCCCCGCCCCTTACGTGTTGTCCTGGTTGAAGTTGGCGAAGAGCAGATGGCCGCTGCCGGCGTCGCCGCTCTGACTGGCCAAGTTCATGGCGGGACGGCCCTCGCCACCCCCGTCCGGCGGGGGTAGGGGGGGGTTGGGGAACGCCTCCAGCAGGCAGCGCACCTCAGCCCCGGCGGCCCCGGCCCCCGCCGCGCACCCGCGGCCTCCTCATCCCCGCCGGCCCCTTGTTTACGCTGCGGGCGGCGGAGCGTCCCCGCGCCTGCGCCTGCGCCTGCACCGCCCCGTCGGCCCCCGCCGCCCGCCCTCCTGCCGGCCACCGTACTCCCCCCCGCGCATGCGCCCGCCCGGCGGGGGAGGAGCCGCGCATGCGCTCTAAGCGCTGGCGCCGAACTTGGTTGGGAGAAAGGGGCGGGGCAGCGGCGCTCTGAAGCTAAGCAGGGCCTGCGGGGGTCGGCGGGTGGATGGGTGACCTGATGACGCGGCGGGTTTTGACTCTGTCGGGGCTGTCTCCAGCCACGACCGCCACGTTACCGTCGCTGTGGACCCTGCGGGGTCAAACCCTGTACGGTCTCCGCCCGCCGGCGCCTCTGCAGTTCTGCTTCGTGCCACCGGAGGTCCCCAGGGCTCAGCAGATGGGACAGCAGGGGACAGAGGGCTCACAACTGAGTGTGGTGGCCAGGGGTCCACCGGCCTCTGGGGGTCCCCGGCTCCAGGCGTGGGCAGGAGACAGTGTCAGAGCGAGGGGTGTCACAGATCCAGGGGGGGTAAAATAAACTGCAAGCAAAAACAACAAAAAAAGGGAAACTGAACTAGGAATGTCTGGAAATTGTGTTGAAATCAAGGCTTGGTCCTAAAAAGAATTAATTTCAGAGCACCGGGTGTTTGGGGTTTGTGCCCCCGGGGCCGGCTCATCCGTGGGGGTTGGTGAGTGGTCCCTATGAACAGTGGGGAGTGATGGAGGAACCTCCCTCACCAGCCCTGAGGCCACCTCGATGTATAAGGGACACTCTGGGCTCCCCCACATTTACCCTCCTACGGTTGCTGGTGTGGAGACCCCTCCGAATGGATTAAACTCAAGTGTCCCTGCCCCAGCACCCTGTGTCTACCCTGCCACAGTCACCCCCGAGCCGATCCTGCCCCCCATGCTGCCCCCCACGCTCGCCTCTGCTTCAACTTCAGCTGCTGCCGACGCATCCATCCATCCCATATCTCCTCCTACCCATCCAAAGTTCCTTCTCACATGGGGTGGTTTTTCCCACTCAGAAATGGCAGGTTTTAATCTCAAATTGCTGCTTCCAGGAGCTCAATATGCAGGAAAAGCCTCCCTCCACGGTGTGCTCCCAGGGGAGCCCAACGTCACCATTGTAGCACCCAAAGGTGCAGATGTTCACACTGGTCACAGCCAGGATCCCACTGGGACCCATCATCAGGAGCAGGGGACAATGCAGACAAGTGTCTCCAGCTGTGGGAATCCTGCAGGGTTTGGGGCTTTGTGTATTTTGGGAAGGAAGCAGGCCTGGGCTTCATCACCCATTCCTCCTCTAAAGTGAAACTCTGCAAGACACACCCTCCCCCTCCGTTTTGGTGACACTACAAAAAATGTCACCTCATTCAAGGGAGCCCTGAATCTTAGAAACTCTCCTTAACATCATTGCAATTACTCAGATCTTCTCAAGAAGGTGGGAAGAGCACCAGGGATGGAGGAGGAAAGAAAAGCAAGGACTCGAGGGGAGCTGCCATGTGGGGAGAAGACGTGTCCCAGCGGGATCTGGGTGGTGTGATCATGGACATCTCCACATCCCACCATCCAGCAGCTCCTGGCTGCCTGAGATTCTCCAGCCGCCGGGTTTGAAGGCAGAGCTGGGGCTGGAGCCATTCCCCCAGCACGATGGGGAATGGTTGCCATAACAACTGGATTCAGGCTTCAAAAATAGTAACTTATTTTTCATTCAATTTGCCTTTTGCCCTCTGAGACAGATCTATTTCGGGACTGATGGTTCGATTTAGGTGTCCCTTGGCAGCCCCCCCCCTGGCTGCGGGCTGGGGGCTTCAGGGCCGGGGGCTATTTTGTTCAATGCAGTTTGTTGCTGTTTCCTCTCCTTCCTTTATTCAGGCCCAGAGAAAGGTAAAGCAGGGCTTGGCCATCACGAAATAGCCTTTGCCAAAAACTTCATCTTCTAGAAGGCTGGGGAAGGAACTTGAAAAAAAAAAAAATCTGCCAAGCCAAGTGGCAGAGCGTGGGAGAGGCTTTTCGAGATGATCTCACTCTGCATCTCAGTGAGGACCTGTCGCTCTCAGCCAGGACTTGCCTGGCCCAGATATGCTGGGGAAGGGGGGGTCCTACCAAAGGTGGGGCTTGTTTTGTTCCCCCTGCATCTCCTGGATCCCACTGTCACCAACCTGGTCCCTGACAGCATCTTCCATCCATGAAGGGAGGCTGACCCTGGCATCAGGGAAGCGGGGTGCTTCTTGTGTGTGTTGAGGACACTTCACAACACACCTGGAGCGTCGCCCCTTTTGCATCCCCTGGGGAAATGAGCTACTTTTGGAAGGGGTTGCAGAAAGCACCAGGATTAATTCATGCCTTGAATTAACGGACTCCTTACTTTTTGTCTACTTTGGCTTTTGGAAGGTTGTGTGTGTGTGTGTGATTTCCCATGGAAATGGCTGTGTGAACATAACCCTTTGTGTCAAGATGTCCTCGGTGGTTCCACCTCCCCTCAACGTTATTACAGCATCAGGAAGGAGAGGTTGCACTGGGAAGACCAGGGCTCTCCTCCTCCATTTGCTGCTGGCCTTATGTCACCTTTCTTGTCCCTTAGCTGCTGGCCTGAAGGTGCCTGTGGTCTGTGGCACAGGGTGGGCAAAGATGATGGCCATCTGCCTGCAGACAAGCCCCCATCACCCTTTACAGCCCCTCTCTGAGCTGCCCAACCTCAGGTGTACATTAGGGTCTGATCTGCGAGAGCCCCCCCTCCCCGGGGTGATGTAGAGGATGGAAGGATGAAGGCTTAGCGTGGAGATGGGGTGAGAATCCTGGGGTCTCCAGTCCTTGCCTTGCTGTCACAGAAGGGAGGGATGGTGGGATGCTGGTGGGAGTCGTGTCCCCACCCACGGACACCCCACGGTGATGGGGCTGGGGCAGAGACGCCCACCCCTGCTGGGGGCCCCTGGGAAATAATGGGGGGTAAAAAAAAAACCCCATAACAACAACAAAAAAGCATTAAAATCAAATAAATAAAAGCAAAGCCAAACAAAGCAACTCCCTGGGGAGGCCGGGGCGGGCTGGCCCTGCCTTGGGGCGGGCAGGGGACATCTCGGTGTCCCCTCCTGGGGGGGACCCGGCCATGGGCAACGTGGCCGGGGGGTAGGGGGGGGGCGGGAGGGGGGCGGGCAGGCGGCCGGGCCCCCCCCCCCCCCCCCCCCCCCCGCCATGCTTTAATCACATTTTCAATTCAAATCTGCTGCTATTTGATCCTCCGGGGGGTGGTGGCTGGGGAGGAGGGGGGGGAATATTTTTAGCTGTGCTTAAAGCTGCCGGGGGGGGGGGGGGGGGGGGGGGGGGGGGGNNTCTTCCCCCCCCCCCGCTTTGTTCTTCCTCCTCCTCCTCCTCCTCCTCCTCCTCCTTTTTGCACATCTGAGGACGGCAACGGGGCTGGCTCCCCCCCCAACCCCCCCACCCCGAGGTCCCCCTTTGTTTTCCCGGTGTCGCTCTCCCGAACAGCCTGGGGGGGCGGGAGGGGGGCCGGGACCGGGCTGGGCTGGGCCGGACCGGCCGCCCCTTCTCTTCCCCGCCCCACCGGAGCCCGCCGAGTTGGTGCCGGTCCCCGGGGCGGCACTTTCCCCCACCAACCCGGGGGCTGAGCAGCCGCCGTCCCCCCTCCAGCCCCCCCTACCCCCCCGGACTCTCCATGGCACCGCCGCGATGTTCGTGTCCCGGCTCCTGGATTTCCAGAAGACGCGCTACGCCAGGTAAAGCCGTCGGTGGCGGCGGTCCCCGACCCCCCGGGGTTGCGGAGCCCCAGCCCCTGCCCCGCACCAGCTCCGGCGGGGGATGGAGCCAGAAGGGACCTTGGAGCGTCTCAAAACCCAGGGCAAGTGAGGGCTGGGCTTTTGGGAAGAAGGCTACCTGCCTTTCTTCCTGCATCCCTAAGGGATTCTGAGCATCCTTGGGAGCCTTCGCTGCCCTTCGCTGGGTCCAGCTTCACCCTCGTCTTCTTGCTGCTGGGGGAGCAGGAGCTCAGGTCCCCAGAGGAGCAGGTCCCACCGCCACCCATGAACCCTCCGTAGAACCCTCTGACACTGCCTGGGAGGGGGGGGTGTTCTGTGCCCAGGTGGAGCCCCCTCGGGGTGGCTTCCCCCCCGGACCTGTGGGTTCCACGGGGTTCCCACGGGATGCACCGGTGGTGGATCCTTTCCCCGCTCCGTGAAATACCCAGAGGGATTTTCCAGTAGCGGGAGGAATTAGTTTTAACAGCTCAGGTGCCTTAGGAAACCTTGTGGCATTGCCTTCGGGGGGGGGGGGGGGGGGGGGGGGGGGGGGAAGGTGGAACCTGAGGACCGCTGGGGACAGGTCAGAGGGCACTCGGCCACGCACGCTGCTGCGGGATCAGGTGTGGCTTTGGCAGGGAGCTGGTGGGTGACATGGGGACAGTGGTGTGCTGGGTGGCCAAGGATGAGTCAGATTGCACAGTGCTGGGGGGTGCACGGCCAGACGGGGCTCAAGGGGGTGCCCAGTTTGGCACCAAAACCAGGCTTTGCTCCCTGTGACTGTGGCAGGGATGTTTTCATGGCTGGGGAGGTGTGTGTGTGTGTCCCCCCCGCAGGCTGGCACAGCTCCTGTGGGCACTCAGCTCTGCTGCTGCCACCGTCAGACTCCCAGTGGTCTTGGTAGAGATACCAGAGAAAAACTTGTCTGGAAAGGAGTGGTGGTGGTGTTTCTTGCCTGCTCCAGGAGGAACATCCCTCAGGGATGTTTGCCTGGGCTGAAAAAGGACAGCAGATCTCACTCCCACCCCACCAAGCCATCAGCTCCTCTCCTTCTAGGTGTTCTATGGGGAAAATCCATGCTTGCACCTCCAAAAGCTGCCTGAAACATGTGGGCACCCGCTCGAAGACCATTTTGATGCTGTAGCTGCC
>BJBW01008993.1:46694-63991 GCA_004320125.1 Scolopax mira
GCAGTGGTACAGAGGCTCTGTGGGAGCTGGGCAGCAGAGCAGGGGCTGCCCCCCCCACCTCAATACCCCCTGGTAGAGCCCACATGCCAGCCTGTTGCTTGATTTATATGAAATTAGCGTACTCAGACTGTGTCATGTTCCTTTCTGGAGACCACTTGTTAAATGGGGATGAGGTGGTACAGAGTGCCTTGCAGGGATAGAGCCCACGTGTGGGGCAGAGGCTGCAGGGCAGGGGAAGGGTCAGGTCTCCAGAGCATCTTCCACCTCCTGCTGGGTGCCAGGGCTGGATGGGGAGCAGGAGGAGATGGGTGCTCCCTTGCCTCTCACCCCAAGCTGGTTGTCAGCATGAGATGCTAACCCAGAGCTTCCTACATCTCTGCAGAGATCCTCTTAGCCTAGTGCTTAAAAATAACAGTTGGCTAATCCCCATCCCCCCACGCTCCAGCTCTCCTCTCTGCAGAGATGCTCTGCCATGGCATATCCTAAAAGGAACCCTAAAATCTGCTCCTTTTTTTTTAAATTTTGTGCTGGAGATGCTCTGTCAGCTTCTCCGGGCTGCAAGTAATGGGGTCCAGTGTGAGCAGGAGCCACAGGGCTCATGGTGGCACAAGCCCTTCGAGGCACTGGAAGCATCTGGTGACGCATCCTCTCTTCAGAAGATGAAAGATGCTTTCTTGTGGCCTTCCTTTTTGAAAGAAAAAAAATAAAAATCAGAAGGTTTTCCTTGTGGTGGAAAAGCCTGGAAAAGCTTCATTTTTAATGTCGTTTTATCTAATTTTGAGTGAGGACCAAGAAAGGAGGAACTCGTCCATCAATACAGCCGCCGAAAGGAATAAGTAAAACCCAGTGTGGTGATGAAAGACCTGTTGTGGGAAAGCTGCAGGAAAGGCACCAGGCTTTGAACAAAGAGATAAAAGGCAGCAAAATGCAGGAGCATTTTGGGAACTGCCAGGAGAAAACTTGGGGCTGGAGGGGCATGGGGTGTCCCCGAGTCCCTGCCAGCTGGGCTTTGGAGATGGAGCATCCCAGCTGGGGTGGAGGGGGCTGTGGTGGGAATAGGGATGCACGACGATGCCTTTTGAGCAGGTTGTGGTTATAAACAAGGCTGTTGGTGGTTTCTGCTCTGCTGAGGGGTCCAGGAGGCTCTTGGGTCATCCGGCACCATGGGGACAGGGAGTTAGAGCTTTCCCTCACAGCCTGCGCCATGGCAAAGTGGTCTCCACCTCCTGCCTGCCAGCCCAAATTCAGCCACAGCACCAGCAGCTGCAAAGGATTATGAAGTGCAAGCAGATGTGATTCCTCCTGCTTGATCCAACCAGCAGATAGTGATTCCCCTCTTCTCCATCCATCCTTTCCTCTCCTCCACCACCAAATCGGTGCTGGTTTCCCCCCAGAGCAACAGATGGGAGCAAGTTGCATCTTCATTGAGTCTCCTCAGCCAGTACCCGGTCCCCTCCCTCCACCTCACTGCTGGCATTTGCCCCACTTTGGCCCCCTTTTTACCCAAATGTGGTCTGGTGCCTCCTGCCCACGTAGCTGCTGTGGGCCTGTTGCTGAGCCCCAATCTCCCTTCAGAGACACAAGACGCTTCCTGGACTTTGGCCATCCAGAGCCATAATTGAAAAGAAACACAATTAAGCAGGGAGCTGCTGTATCTGTCCGGCTTCAGCAGCTCCAGAGCAGCTGGTGGAGAGGGCTTTGCTGGGAGCTGTGGGCTGCACAGGGCACTGAATCATCCTAATTAACTGATAGCAGTTCATGATTTGATTTGTTCATGTAAAAAAGCTCTACATCTTACTGCGTTTGCTTGTCTTGCCCTGTGCAGAGCAACAAAGAGGAGCAGCCAGGAAAGTCCATGTGAATTTCTTAGCCCAGAAGAAGCAAGAGGCTGGGGAGAGCAGGCACCTCTGTAGGTGTGTAGTCCAGGCTTGTCCTCACCTGCCTGGTGACCTCAATGTAGAGGCTGCCACCTCCTCACCGACACGAGGGGATGGAGATCTGAACTTTACCCTTGCTCAAAAGCAAATCCTCCAAGTTTGGGGAAAGGCATTCACCAACCCCCTCCTCTGGCATCTCCAGGCAAGAGAGGGAGAGGAGAATCAGCAGGAATAGGAGAAGAAACGCTGGGGTGTTCAGACCTCAAACGTGACAAAAACAACTCCAGGCCAACAGCCTGAGCTACCGCACTGGAGAGGTCTGGTCCCTGTTTGCTTCCTGATGAAAGCACGAGCAGCCCTCACCTGCTCCCACACACCGAGATGCTTTCCAAGAGCTCTGCTTCCCCCACAGCCCACGTGGGATGAAGCAGTGAGAAGGGGAACACTTTCAGCACTGACACTGCAGCTGAGAGCTACTCGAGAGGCTGGGGCTGCTCCCCATGTGAGCACCATCCCCATCCCACCATCCCCAGCCAGACCTGCTGGGCTGCCCTCAGCTGAGCAGATTCCCTTGCTGTAAATGGCAGCGCATCCAAGAGGTGCCAAGGCCCCCAGAATACCTAGGGAAAGCCAGGATCACCAGATATAATTGACCAATTCCATATTGGTTGCTCTGTGGGGACAGGTTGATTCAGATACCTTCTTAAACTAGTACTGGTAGGACTCCTCTCATGTAGATTTAGATGCCAAGGGTGCAGTTATTATTGGTGCCAAGCATTTGGAACACGCAACAAGTACTCAAAGCATCATTTGCAATGGGGTATATCCCCAAACTGCCCCTTTCCTTCCTTTGGGAGAGTCGGGACTCAGCAGGATGGACTCGAGTAGGGAACACCATACTGGAGATGCGCAGCAGTGGACAAACCAAACCCCACGCCACATGCTTTTGGGGGAAGAATGATCTCTTGGCTGCATGATGGTCTTTTCCCTCCTTCAGCCGGTGTTGGATATCAGCCTGATGTGATTCTTTGGCACAGCTCACTATGGCCAGCTTCATGAGGTAGCGGCCAACACGATCCATGAGAAATTCAAGCCACTGCCCAGCACAGCAGGTCAGTGAATGTGAGAAATGGGGCTCTGCCAAGATTGCTCTCGGGCTCGCCTTCCCCTCCTCCTCCTCCTCCTCCCTTCCCACACCCCCAGCTCCACAGCGAGACAAAGCCATGTGAACCCACTGCAACTCCTACGGAAAGGAAGGGAAAAAGAGCACAACTGTTACTTCAGTTCATTGCTTTTGGAGGGAGCTTGGCTGCAGCTGCACAAGGAGGTTGGTTGGGTACCCAGAGAGAGATGCTGCAAGGGGCTGGACGGCCAGAGCAAGGAGATACAACTAGACACACACACTCAGGTCTCCCTTTGGGGTCCTCCAGGTGCAATTGAACCTCAACATTTCCATGCAGTGAAAATCCAGAGCCCAGTGAGCTCAATGTGGCACACCACAGCTTCTCATGATAATGTGGTACCACAAGCATCATATTCCTGGTGTTTGCTTCAGATGCTGACGAGCTGGGCTGAGCAGCGCTGACCTTCAGGAGAATTTGGATCCAAGTCTGCCATCCTCTTCAAGTTCATAGTCTGGGCTGGCTGCTGCTGAGGAAAGGGTTTTGTGCTGAGAGAGATCAGCAGGTCAGGGGCATGGAGTTACCTCCTCTGCTGTGCTCAGCAGCACTGGCTGGTACTGCAGCATCAGACATATCTCTGCTGATAATAACACTAATTGAAATCCCCATGTCTGCTTGCCCAACAGCACAATTCTCCTCCTGTGCATTCATTGTCCACTGGCATTTTGGTGAATTTACAGGTATCATTTGTACTTCAGTAGTATCCAGGAATCCCCAGTGAAAGCCAGGCTCTGTCTCTCGGGGGATGCTGTGGGGAGACCTTAGGGACCTGAGGAACCATGACCTGCTCACATAATGTCACAGTAGGAGCTGGGTCTCCAAAAAGCTGGTGGCAGCTGAGCTGGGGAGGCTCCAGCACTCAAACTGCCCAAATCCTCTGCAAGTGGGCAGGTCATGCTCACTCCTGCCCACCTTGGGCTGCTGCAGAGTTTAACCCAGCAGAGGCAGCTCAGGACTCAACCCATTAACTTCTGTGCTCAGGGCAGTGCAGGCAAGATGGCCAGGAACAGGCACAAAGACTTTCCAAAAAAGCAAATAGTGAATAATAAGAGAATTTTCAGTTCTGGAAACAGTCCTCCTAACATTCACAAAACACCTGGGACATCAGAGTCATTTTGTGACTAATCAGCTGTTGTTGGAGGTCTCATGAGTACCAAATGAAACAAGAAGTCCCAGCTCAGAAAGTAATTTGGGAAACACTCACCAATCCCATCTGTTGTGAATAAACAAACAGCTCTGCTGTAGTTGCAGGGTTTGCTTTAGAAGAGTCTGAGATACCATCTACATAAAAAGCAGAAAGCCTTCTGGATAGAAAAATAAATATCCAGAGGATGGGAATATGGACAGTTTTGACCCTGTTGGGAATTACCTGCTGAGTTTCCACCCATGAGGCAAGACCTACTAGATATATATGGGCTCTCATGGGTGCAGAAATGGTCTATGCCTGTGCCCAGCCTGGCTTGGAGCCTCCCATGGTTGTCTCTGGTAGAGTAAGGAGCAAGGAACAGGAATCAGGTACACCCTTGGTGTGTTCAGGGAAATAACAGCAGCATTTTCCCCCCAGCAGCCTCAGCCCCTCGTGTACCCACTGCTGTGGCAGCAGGTTGTACCAGGGTGTCTTCATAGGGGACATCTACATCTGCTGTTCAGGGCAGGTACAGCATTGACATGTCTGAGCACACAGTGCCCATCCAGGAACATCTCTAACTTAGCAAGTGGTCTTGTTCAGTGTTTTCTCATGGCACACAGGCTGTACAGTGCCAGGAGACATTCTACAGCCAGTCCAGGGTGTTTCCACGTCAGAGTACCCTCATCCCAATTTTGCTTGTTTCCAGCAATCAGAGGTGATAAATGAACAGCCCCTTTTGACTCGCTCCGTGGAAGCAAGGCTTGCACCGGGGCCTTCCGGGCAGATTATTCCAGAAATCTGGTCATCTGCTAATTCACCCCTAAGAAAGGCTGAGAGATGCTGTTTTAGCTGAAACAACTGCCTCCCTCCCCGAGCCACCAGCTTTTTGCACGATGCCAGGAAGCAGCACAAAAGAAAATGCTGTGCCATCTTGCTTGCTTCTCACGTGGGATGGACTGGAGTCAGAGGAGTAGCCCACGGAGCAGTCTCCTCCTGGCTGTCCCTTCTCCCCAGCCCAGGGAACCAACCCGTGAGCTTCTCACTCCAAACCAGGAGTGCCATATGTTCGCGTAGGAGCATGTAAGCGCCGAAAAAGAGGCATGGAAATAGAGGTTTCAGCTCTATAATGGGGTGCCACGCAGCCGCACACATGCCCGTGTGGGTGGCTCTGCAGATGGCAACGCTGGGCAGCATCAGCCTGAGCCTTCACATTTCTGCTTCCCGGTGGCAAACGCTCCTGTGTCAACGGGTAGGAAGGAAAAAAAAAAAAATATATATAAATCAAATATATAAATCGGGATTTTTCAAGTGCTTCTGGGTTGGATAAAGCAGCTTTGTGGTACGGTGGAGTTTGGGGGCTCTACAGCAGAGCTGCAACTATGGGGAGGGAGAGAGAGGAGGGTTGCTGAGCTTTTCCTGTGTCACTGAGTTGCAGAATTTAAGTCCTTGACTTGAGTGTGTGTGGAGTGGCCCTGAGCACATCCCTGTGGTCCTGCCCTGTCTCCTGCATCCTGGGATCACACAGGAGATGAGCCCTGAGGCCCCATAAGCACTCATGGCCCTGCATCACACCATCACCCGCAGCTCCCCAGGACTGAGCTAATTACGAGCTGCAGAGGAGCTCAAGGGGATGAAGCCTCTTAACGGGGGCTGCAGCTGGAGCATTACCAGATTAGGGGCCAGAAGCAGAGCACATGCCAAACCCCAGCTTACAGGGATGCAGCCACAGCAGCTCACACGTGAGCACCAGCTTGAGGACCAAGCCCTGGCATCTGCTCTGGGTGTGCAGCCTCCGGGCTCATTAGGGCAAAGCCAGACCACACACTGAAGAGGCATCTGGGGCCAGTCCGCCCTGCAGGGACACATCTGCTCCATCACCCTCACTTCAGGCATCACAACAGTCGCTCCACCAAAGGGACAACCCAAAGAGCCCCAGCAGGACTTAGCACTGCTGCTGGTCAGCATCTGGAAAATGCTTTCTCTCTTGTAGAATCCCAGGTTGGAAGGAACCTCAAGGATCATCTGGTCCAACCTTTCTCAGCATCTAAACGAGACGGTCCTCATCTCTTCCATATGACTCCTCTCAAAATGGGAGTTTCCATCTTCTTTGTAGCCACCCTTTAAATACTGGAACACCATGATAAGGTATTCCTTAAGCCTTCTTTTCTCAAGGCTGAGCTCTATCCTTTCTCTATGACAAGATGCCGCCATCAGGAAACAACCCTTCACCAGCTCCTCCATTACTTAAAAGCCCATTGTGCCACCCAGTCACGAGAAGAAGAAGAAATACCCTCAATTTGCAGTCAGATATCTGGGAGCTGCCCAGCGAGGAACAAACACAGCCTGGAAATGCCCCACTTCCCTGGGCAGGAGAAGGGATGCACAGCAAACCAACACCCCTCCTCCAAAGACATTAGGCCAGATCCTGAGTAAGCCCAGCCCTTTCATAAACCATTCTCAGGTGAAACCTGTAGAGATGAGCTGATCTGGGGAGATTTACAACACCTGGGAGCATCCTTGAATATATTAACTGCTTCTTTGTCCTCACCCTGCAGCACAGGGCTCTGGCATTTGTGAAGATGATGCGGTAGCTCTTGAAGGCCCTTCCCAGGTTGTGAAGGGGGTGTGGTGGTTCCTCAAGTGTCACAGCCATGACCACAGCCTTTGCAATGTGCAGGGGGAGCCCATCTCCTCAGTGCCTGATATATATCAGGTTTGGGAGTGCCAGGTGTTGGACCAGCTTCTTACAAGAGCTGGGATGAGCTGCTCAATGGGAGCAGGGTCAGCTCCCACTTTCCCATCCATATCTTAGTGGTGACTTTACATTCTCCTCACATTATCCTTCCACCAGCTTGTCGAAAGGATCTCAAAATTATTATCCTCTCCTGGAGAGGGAGATAGAGCAATGTGGCAGTGGCTGGCCAGAGAGTCAATGTCAAAGGCAGAACTAAACTCCATCTCTCTCCAGTTGCTTGTGACTCTGTTGGGTTGTTCCCCTCCTGCGTGTGTAGGGGACAGCATTCCCACAAAGTGTCCCACAGCTCTGCCTGTGTGAGTGTGTGGTGCTCGTGGAGTGGCTGATACAGGCTGTCTTGGTGTCCCTAGAAGAGCTCAGATGCTCTAATGCTCACACATGACTCATCCCGAGCAGTAATTTAATTTAATCCTCTTTTTACCTTCTTCTCCCTGACCCTGGCAAAGCAAGAGCCCGGCAGATCTGCGTGATTTTTTGAGGTCAGAACTTTGTTCTTGGATAAAAGTCTTTAAAAAACTCCCCCCAAAACCCACCCTAAAGCCACAAAAAAACCCAGAGTGGGAGAAAAAGAAGGAGAAAGGAACAAGCCTGGGAAGCCAGCTCTGCTCTTTGCCCCGGCTGCATGGGACAAGGGGCTCTTTGTTTCCCCGGCCGGAGCCTGCTGCACTGGCCCTTTTCAGTCTCCCTCCCTGGGAAAGGGGCCAGGGGGAAGCAGGCACAAGCGGGGCAGGCAAAAAGCCTGGGGCTGCAGTGAATAACCCCTGCTCCGACCCTCCTCTTCACACAGCTGATCCGTACAGCCAGGAATGGTGCCAGGAGAAAAAGGGTGGCCGGGACCCCCTCGGGTCTCCGCTTCCCAAGCAGCACCCCTAGAAGATGAACACGCTCGTGTTCCTGC
Organism: Scolopax mira; assembly: GCA_004320125.1. Taxonomy (NCBI): domain Eukaryota; kingdom Metazoa; phylum Chordata; class Aves; order Charadriiformes; family Scolopacidae; genus Scolopax; species Scolopax mira. The sequence goes on from BJBW01008993.1 coordinate 54,535, forward strand.
CGTGCAGGAGGTTTTGAACTTTTCTGTGGCTCCTGGACCTTGCAATCCTAAAGCACCTGCTGAAATGCTTTGCAGCACCCAGCTGATGGGTAGTCACCTGCCTGTGGCTTCTCTGACATCACTGTGGCTTTGCTGGGGCAGGTGGAAGAATAGGCTGGAGGCTGTTGGGGACAAGCCACCATTGTCTCCTCCCACCCCGGGGACAATGCCAGCGTGTCCCCAAGCGTAGGGGTGCAATGACACGGAGATGGTGACGACGGTGCATTCAGCCAGCTGGGCAGGAGAGTTGTTGCAGGGATCAGATCTCACTCAGGAGAAGTGTTTCTTTTCTTCTCCTTATTTTCTTGCCGGAAAACCCAGAGCTCTGCCTGGCTGCCAGCAATTCCCCTTTTTGTTGGGGAAAGTCAGGGCTGGGAAAGCTGCAGCAGCCACCCCTGGGGCTCTCAGCTGCTCTGGGCTTTCATCAGCTCTAATGAGAGTTGTGGGTGCCCTCTCTGAGCGTGTCCCTCTGTCTGTCCGGGCTGCAGATCGGATCTGAGCCTGGTTTGGCACACTGGGATAGCAACTAGCTGCGGGCTGGGAATGATGCAGGGCTCCCCGTGCCCTGGCCTGCACCCACGGTGATGTGAGCTGGAGGGATGCTTGGGCATCCCAGGAAGGTTTGGGAGGGAGATAGAGTCCCAGGAGAGAAGAGGTGGTGAAGAAACGGCCTCTCTGGGGAGCAAGGTGCTGCAGGGCAGCCAGGGACTCATCCTGCCCTGCCAGGAGAAGCTGGCTGCTCTCATGCTTGTTTGCACAGCTCTGCTCCTGAGCCCCAAAATGTCTCCAACTAGCCCCAAAATGCAATGCTGGCTGCTCTGGGAGGGTCTGGCTGTACCCAGGCTGGCTCAGCCCTTGGAAACCAGGTCCTACATTCGCGATGCTCCATTTCCCCATCCATCCCAGGATGATGCTTATTAGAAAGCAGGGCAGGAAAATGAGTGATCTCTCCCCAGGTCAATAAAAGGATCCTCCTCAAGACTATTTCTCCCCCCAGGACAATCAGGTGTTTGCAGTGTGCCACACCAGCACTGCTTTGGGGGGGGACATGTTATTCAACCTCATCCCACAGGGATGGCCCTTCCCGGCCTCTCCATCCCTGAGGATATTTGCACCCCAGGGATCCCATTCCAAAGGGTCCAGGGGGACTGTGGGAACCAGCCCCATTGCTCCTCCCCTTTACTGCTCCAAACAGCAACTGCCAGAGTGGAGGGGAGACGGTACAGAGCTTTGTTAAAATAAAGAAATTCAAGGAAAAGGCCTCATAGATGTTTCCTCAGCAACCACGACGTCACGCGGGATGTCTGGCCTTCCCCTCCATACCCCCCCCATCCCCCCCTGCTGCCTTATTATTAAAAGGGAAAAGAAAAGGAAGCAGAAAGCGAAGGGGGAGCTGGGGACAGTCTCCTGGGCAACGCTGGGGACAGTGATGTCCTCCTGCCAGGGGGACATGGCCCCGGTATGGGGAGCCTGGCCAGCCCTCGTGGCAGGAGAGGCGGGATGAGGAGGGTGTCCCTGGTGTCCCCTGGGATGGAGGCAATGACAGACCAGGCACTGCCATGTCCCCAGGGATGCCATGTCCCCAGGGATGCCGGGCTGCTTCCCTGCCATGCAGCCTTGCTAAGCCCTGATTTACCCAGCACGGGTCCTCGACCTGCAGAGTGGTGGCAGCTTAATCCCCTCTGCTCACCCCTATTGATTCAAGACATTTTTTGGTGACAAGGACCACGTTTCCTCCCACAGTGCCAGGGCAGGGCTGGGGACAGGGTCCCTGTGTCACTGGGGGGATGGCAGGATGGAGTCCCTCCTCCCTGCTGTCACTGCAGCCTGCTGGGGAGTGCCTGCTTGAGCCATACTCCCCCCACTAAATCCTATTTTTTGAGCTATTTAACCCGTCCTGGCTCAATTTTAATAGACAGCAGTGAGCGACGCAGGCAGGAGGTGGCAGAGGAGTCCACACGGGCATGGGTGGCTCGGGGATGGGGAGAGGGGACTTTTATTGCCTTTCCCAGTGCCCCAGACCGAGGGGTCACCCCGTGCCCAGCAGCAAGGTCCCGACAGCCCCCCTCACCGGGAGCAGCCCAGCTGTGAAACAGCTGCAGATGGTGCCGGAGCCCAGAGCAAGCAGGGTCAGAAAGCAATTAGCCCGGGTCCCCAGGGCAGCCCTGCCAGTCCCTGCTCAGCTGGGCCATCCTGACCTGAGCTGCAGCAGAAAAGGTCTTTAAACCCCTGATTGCCAGGAGCGAGCAGGGAAAGATCACTCCCAATTTGCCCCTTTCTTATTTCCTTCCACTAAGCCTCCGCTGCTGGCCCCTGCCAGAAGAGGATGCTGAGCAAGGCTTTGCTCCTACCTGTTACCACGGATGCACGTTTAATTTGCCTCTTAATTCAGCGTTACACACCAAGCAGGGGACTGGCCAAAGCCTGACACTATATTTTATTGCTGTGTGTTGATCCGACAGGGGAAATCGATACCTTCCTCCAAACGCCAAGAGGAAGCTGATACCTCAAGACTAAGAGGAACAGAAATAAAGATACAGGTTTCCAAGGGAGTGCAGCAGGGTTTCCTCCAGCACTAATCTGTGCTGGGACACACAGCCCCTTTCTGGGTACCCAGAAACCAAAGGCATCGTGGGGATACCCTCGTCGGAGCCAGGCAGGCTGCTGTGATATGAGGGTGTCACTGCTGGATGGGTGACAGACCCACAGCTGCCTTCTCCACTGCCAGGGCTGTGCTGGTCCATTTCCTCTGGGCCAGATGGGCTGTGAAATGAAGATGGTGAGAGGTGCCGGTGTCACAAGAGCTAGAGCTGGACACGCTGCTGACTGTCACCCGTGCCCCATGCCAGGACAGGTCGGGAGATGCTCCAGACCTTATTGATCCATCCTTGCAGGATGCTTCCCCTGCATCCTTCCCACCCCTCTCTTGCCCGCAGCAGCAGGCAGAGCTGGCTCCTGCTCTTTGCTCTCCAGGTGATGGCAGCTCCTGAGAAATCCTTTGCCCTGAGCCAAAGCTGAACAAGTCCGGGGGTCCTGGCGTTTGGGGCCAGCTGGATGGACAAGCTGTCCCCAGTGCCAGGGTCACTTCTGCAGGGCAGTGGGAGCAAAGCTGAGATGGGGCTCCAGGGTGGTGGGTGTCCCTGTGCTGACCCCTCTCAAAAGGCTTTCCCCCAAGCCCCATTCCCTGAGTGTGTTTCTCTCCCTCCTTCTCACTGCAGGTTCATGAATCATCGTGTCCCATCCAACTGCAGGTACCAGCCAACGGAGTATGAGCACGCAGCAAACTGTGCCACCCACGCGGTGAGTCCCTGTCCCTGGACGAGGGAGGATGGTGCTCAGCTCCATGGGGATCCCCTGAGAAACCTCAAGAAACACCTAAAGATGTCTATACTCAGCCCTGGAGTAGCTCCTGAGGGTCTCAGGGCTTTGATGAGGCAGATGTGGCCCAGGTGCTCCCGGGGAACAGGGATGCTCTCCCTCCTTCTGCCCTAGGAAGCTGGTGTGCATCTCCCTTGCTCTCACACACCATGGTCCTGTGTCCCTGGGGAAGCCAACCATGGGCTTAGTGAAACAGGAATATTTTGCAAAGCCCCTGAAAACGGAGTGTTTTTCACAGCAGGAATGGTGACAGGTTCCCCATGGGGCTGCCTGCACGGCTGCAGGAGCAAGCACTCCCCACATCAGGGTTTCCCTCAGGAGCTGGCAGCTCCCACTCCAAGCCTTGGGAGATGATTCAGAGGTAGCCATCCTCCTTGTGCCTTCCTCCTCCTCCCTACTTCCACCTGGAGAAGCTATTTTGGAACTGCACCACAGCAGGGAGAGACCTTGCTGGCTGGTGGGGGTGGCCCATCTGTCCCTTATGGGTGGTAGGGTTGACAAGAAGCCAAAGAAACACCTAGAAGGAAAAACAGAGACTGTTGAGCATTGTAGCTGCTCAGTGGAAACCCAGAGAGTTGATAGCAGGTTTGCATCTCCCTTCCAGTTCTGGATCCTGCCCAGCATCCTCGGCAGCTCCGTCCTCTACATCCTCTCTGACGACCAGTGGGAAACCATCTCAGCCTGGATCTATGGCTTTGGTTTGTCCAGCCTCTTCATTGTCTCCACCATCTTCCACACCATCTCCTGGAAGAAGAGGCATCTCAGGTACTATCCCTGATTGCTCGGGGCTTGGGAAGGGAGAGAGGGTCTGGAGGACCCCAGTGCTACAGGCTGTGACCCGTCTGTCTGTCCATCCTGCAGGACTGTGGAGCATTGCTTGCACATGTTCGATAGGATGGTGATCTACTTCTTCATCGCAGCGTCATATGCTCCCTGGTGAGTTGCTGGTGGGTGGGAGCTCTCTCTTGGCCCCGCTGGGAGAAAATCAGCCCAGCTCCAACAAATAGGGTTTCTCTCTCTGGCTTTGACTCTGCTCCAGGCTGTACCCTACTCCCTTTCACAAAATCTTCATATCCTATAGATTTCAACCCCTTTAAGATGAAGTTACAAGTTGGGAGGCCCCTTTGGGGGGACAGCCATGGGGTTGAGGGCAGCATTTCCCTGGCACCTTGCTGCCCGCAGCCCGGACCAGGTCACTGCCCTGGACCTGCCTCACCACAAACGTGGGTCTTGCAGGTTGAACCTGCGGGAGTTGGGTCCCTGGGCCTCCCACATGCGCTGGATCATCTGGATCATGGCATCCATTGGGACGGTCTACGTTTTCTTCTTCCATGAGCGGTGAGTGTCTCTCCCTGGCCCCACGCTGGTGGGTATCACAGAGCCCAGCTCAGCTCTGCCAGCCCCTCTTAATGCCCTGATGGTAGTCAAGCTGCAGGGGACAGCAAGAAGGATGGACACAGACAGACAGATAGATAGCTTGATAGGTACGGGATTCCTGGGCAGCCTCCTGGTCAACTGCCAGTGGAGAGCTTCCTTGGACCATGTTCCTCCCCATCTGCACCCTGGTTTTAGGAGCTTTGGTGGGAGGAGTGATGCAGGAGCAAGGAGTGCTGCCATGAGTTTCTTCTTCCACATGGTGGCACCAAATAGAAAGCAAAAGGACTCAGATGTCTCCCCTGAAACCCCAAGCATCTGGCTCACAGCTCCTAGGCCAGGGTGGGAGTCCATCACTCCCAGAGCAGGGTGCCAGCCCTGATTCACACAGGAGGACATGGGAACCTGCCCTGATGGCACCTCCACCCCTTTTCCTATAGCATGGTAGTGGACAAGCATAAAACTCAATGCTCCTGCTGTACTTGCCTCCAAGCAGCTTCTCTGTTGGTCATAGGTACAAGCTGGTGGAGCTGGTGTGCTACGTTATAATGGGCTTCTTCCCTGCCTTGGTCATTCTCTCCATGGTAAGCCACCGCTGAAAATCACATAGGCTTAGCAGGAGGGAAAAATCTCAGTGGGGCTGGTTCGTCCCCAGTGGGTTGGTGCAGTCCAGGCTGTGTGATGGATAAAGCCAGCCCCAAATATGATGTGGCCCATCTTGGTTTTGCAAGTGTTTTGGGTGCCCAGCACCCACATGCATCTCCAGCGGACCTCCTGCCCAGGCTTGGAAATCCTCCCAGTAAAGCTGGGTCCTCACTGTCTTGATGGAGGGGAGGGTGTAGCAGAAGGCAGGTGGGGGTCCTGATGGATGGTGGGGAAAGGACAGGCACAGCGTGGCCACCACTGAGACCTTCCTCCTTGCTTGCTCCCAGCCCAACAGGGATGGCCTCCCAGAGTTGGTGGCCGGTGGACTCTCGTACTGCCTGGGCATGGTCTTCTTCAAAAGCGATGGCCGCATCCCCTTTGCCCATGCCATCTGGCACCTCTTCGTGGCCATCGGAGCTGGCATCCACTACTATGCCATTTGGAGGTACCTCTACCGGCCTGGCACGCTGGAGGCTAAAACGTCTCGGTAGACGCCTTAAAGACATGGTTTGCACCAACCTGCACAAGGGGCCATGGAGTGGAGCGGGGAGGCAGCCTGGACCATGGGCTTGTCCCAAACCAACCACTTGCCCTGTGACCAGCAGCTGCCGGTGCCCTTCCCGCACACACAAGAGAGCCTGGAGATTGATTTTAAACAGATTTCTCTTTTTAAGCCTTGGGAACTGTATTTTTCTAGGCAGGGGTTTCCTAACGTGGTGACCAGCTGTCGGGATCCAGGTGATAGGGGAGCGACCACTCACCAAGGGTTTGAGGAGGCCTCGCTCACCCACCTCACCCCGAGCATCCTGTGGGAGCAGGGGATCTGCCCCTGCACACCCCTGGCTAGTGACACCCTGGGTTTGGCTACCAGAGCCCTTAGTGTGGGCCACCCAGGGGACTGGAGGAGCTGGGATGGGGGGAGAGATGCAGAACTCCTGGACTCCCCAGCTGGGGAGCGGGGCACGACAGCATCCCCACACCACCTCCTCGGCTCCTAAATGGTCCTAGGTCATGTCAGCATTAACTGCCCCCTCCCAAGTTCTTGATGGGAAGGTCCAGAGTCAACAAAGCCTTACATGAGATTGAAACTTGAATCTCTTCCAGGGCTCCTCAGAGTCCCCGAGCATTGGAAACCCCTTTCTCTAAGCCACTATTAAGGGCACAACCCAATACATCCCTCCTAGGCAGGTCCTCAGAGCCCCCATGGACATTTTCTCTCTGGGGTGCTTCATTTCTCCTCTCTGGTCCAGGTGCTGGTGACAGCCCCAAAGCTTGACCCTGCTCCCAGGCTCTGCCCCATGTGTGCCTTCATCTGACGAAGGAGCAAAGAGGGGGGTCTGGCTCCTGGCATCCCCCTGGTTGGGGTCACCCTCTCCACGCCAGGGGATTTTCTTCCTCCTCCAGGGAGAGGAACCTCCTTGAATTGGGATGGCGGGGCTGCCTGCCTTCTCTGCTCCCATTTTGATGATGAGCCTTTTGCTCAGTATCAGATTTAAATCTACTTTTGGGAGGATTTCCGACATTCCTGGGTATGCCACAGGGAAGGGATGCATCTGTACGATGCTCAGAGGTGAGCTGTGATGGGGAGGGCCTAGTGATGCTTGGTTTTTAAACCCCCAACCACAGCTACACACTGGGTAATGGGATATGGGGTGCCTGCCTGGCCTTCGGGAGCAGCTCTGATGCTGCTGGAATGGGAAAACCATACTCAGAACTGCTCCCAGACATTCCCACAGAGCTGCTGGAGCTGGGAGGGCCTGGTGTGTCCTGGGGTCCATGCTGGGAGCCAGTGGCAGAGCAGTGCTGCTCTCAGCCTTACCCCAGGAGCCCCCAAAAGCATCGATTTCCCATCATCTCTCTTCGGCCTCTTGATTAATCGCAGCTGCAGCAGTCTTGGCGCGATGTGGCAAGCGAAGGAGATGGATGGCCACCATCCCGCATCTCCCGTTTCTCCATCAGCGTGCCAAGGAGCCAAGCTCCTGGCTCTGCCCCATCTCTCCCGCAGAGCTTAGGGGGTGTGTGTGTGTGTGTGTGTGTGTCCTGCCAAGGCTGCGGCGCCCCCGGGATCGTCTCTCTAGGGCTGTGCCATTTTGCAGCAAATTACCAAAGAGAAAGCGTCCAGATTCTCCTCACCTCCTGACGTGGTGGCTGGGGTCCCAGGTCAGCAAAACAGTCCAGTGGGGTTTTAATTCCATAGGCAGAAGGTTCCTATAAAGAGCCCTGGGGTCTGTGCCTGGTACCCCAGCCTAGCATGGGATTGCTGGGGGTGACTCTGCCTGGGCCCCCCCCCCGCCCAAGCAGCCTTTGAGCTGGGACACCTCTTGGAGTGATGGGTGGTCTTAGGGACACCTCTATCTCTGCTGCTCCCTCTCCCAGGTCCTTAGGTCTCAGCCCTTGGTCCATCACCTACCGCAGATGGAGGGGTGGAGAAGGAGGAGCTGTGAGTTACCAGCAGCTGGTGGAGCATGTTTGGGGTTGGAGTAGTGGGATATGGGGGTCCCAGAGCGGGAGCTGCCATTTTTGCTCTCTGGCAAAGTCATTGCCCTTCTCCGTGCCTCAGTTTCCCCATCTATAAAATGGGGGTGAAGACACCGACCTACCTCACAGGGCTCATGTGAGGACCCCGTGAAGCACTTGGAGAACAATCAACGCTTTACAAACACGGGCTTCGATTTTCACCGATTTTAGGGAACTGGATTCCTAGAGCCACCATGGGCACAGTGACAACTGAGGCTCAGTGTGCCTGGCTCTCCTCCCCCTCTGTCACTAAATCCCTCGGGGGAACCACCCTGGGGACAACCCGTGCCCACAGCCACCGGGCAAACATCCCCTGGCAGGGACTGAGGATGCCCAGGGACCACCATTGCGTTTTGTCCACAGCCTTCATCCCAGGGGATTTATCTCAGAAGCTGTTTCACCACTGGGGGCTTTGGGTCCTAAATCCATCCCAGGGGCTCCTGAGGCACAAGGAGGTGCCAGAAGGACCTTTCTGAGGCCACTTCATCTGACTGGGGACATTGCCACCCTGCCTTGAGCCTGGATTTGCTGTAATTGAGAAGACACCCCCCCCCCCTTCTCTTGCTTCCCTTGCAAAGCAGGGTGGGAGGCACAGAGCAAGTTATCGGATCGTCCTCCTATTTTATACTAATTTTAAACGACTCATAACAATCAGGGTGTCTGTGGAGGAGGGTTTGAGGGAACTTTTTAGCATCTCGTGTTTTTCACCGTCCGTTCTTGTCCAATCAGTATTTTATATTTAACACAGTATTGGGTCAAATTAAAAACAAACGTAAGGAAGATAATGCTAGTGAATAGTGTTTTCTGTGCAGTAGGATTGAAATAAAAACTCAAGATACCTCACTCTTGCCTGCTTGTTAAATCAAAATGAGTTTCCCTGCAGCAGCTGGAAGCAAACCCATTTTCTATCTGACCTGCCCCCGCAGCAAGCCCCCACTCATGGTGAGGGAGCGCTGAGCCCCGACTCACCTCATTGCATGGATGGCATTGCCATCTGCTGGCTCAGCTTGCTGCAGGGGGCCAGTGCTGCTTTGCCCTTCACACCAGCTGTGCGGGGAAATTCGGGAGGTCGGGGACGGCCTGAGCTGCGAGCTGCAGAGTTCCCTTGATAAAATAAAATGAAATAACTAAATAAGTGGGTGAGTTTGCTGATGACAGCCCCGTGCTCGGTGGTGCCAGCTGAAGGGCTTGCCAGAGTCTCACCAAAGCTATTTTGGCTTAAAGCCCTGCCTGCCTGCTCTGGCTCTGTCATCCCCCCTCCTGCGGTGGCTGAGCCCCCCCCTCCCAGGGCTGCCACTGCTGGGGGAAGAAGGATGAGGGACCTGGAGAGGCTGGAGAGGTGGGTTCAAGTAAACCTCATGAAGTTCAAGGGAAGCAAGTGCAAGGTTCTGCACCTGGGCTGGAACAATCCTGGGTATCAATACAGACTGGGGGGTGAGGTGTTAGAAAGCAGCCCTGAGGGAAGGGACTTGGGGGTGCTGATGGACGAGAAGCTGGCCATGAG
>BJBW01008993.1:64033-84089 GCA_004320125.1 Scolopax mira
GTGTTGCCAGCAGGTCCAGAGAAGGGATTCTGCCACTTTGCTCTGCCCTGGTGAGACCTCACCTGGAGCACTGTGTGCAGGGCTGGAACCCTCCATAGAAGAAGGACATGGACCTGATGGAGTGGGTTCAGAGGAGGACACAAGGATGCTCAGGGGGTTGGAGCCCCTCTGCTCCGAGGACAGGCTGAGGGAGCTGGGGTTGTTCAGCCTGGAGAAGAGGAGGCTCCAGTGAGACCTAATAGTGGGGAGACCTCCAGTACCTGAGGGGGCTACAGGAAGGCTGGGGAGAGCCTGTTTCCAAAGGCCTGCAGTGTCAGGACGTGGGGCAATGGGTTTAAACTGAAGAAAAGCAGGTTTAGATTGGATTTTAGGAAGAAGTTCTTTCCAATGAGGGTGGTGGAGCACTGGAAGAGGTTGCTCCTGGAGAGCTGGGGGAGGGATCCCTGCTTCCAGGAGCAGCTGAACTCACCCCAAAACCTGACCCACAACTTCCACCTCGCCCATCATCTCTTTGCTGCTGGTGATTGGGCTGGACTGGGAGGCTTCTTGGCGTGGCTTTGCTTTTAGGCTGTCATTCCCAGAGGGTGTCTGGGTGGCAGAGCCACCTCCCCACCCAAAGCGTTACCCCATCACGCAGAGAAAGGTGCACTTCACCAAAAAAGGAGACTTTTCAACCAAAGGAGGCAGAGCATCAGTGACCACCTCGTCTCAAACAGCTCCCTGGTGCAATCCCAAATCTGTCCCTTCCCAGTTCCATCCCCCACCCTGGGCGCAGCCGCGGGAGTCTCCAGCTCGATTTTGGGGGCTTGTTTAATAAAACCCGTTCAGCCAAAGCCCGCAGCCGCTGGCTCGGCCCTGCCTTTCCCGCTCCCTCCCCTTTTAACCGGGCACCGGCGGGGACAACCGGGCCGTTCGTCCCGCCGGGCGGGGATGCTCTATCCCTTCCTCCCGCCCCGTGTTGCGGGGTTCTGGCCGCTGCGCATCGCTGCGGGCGGCCGCGGGGGGGCTCCCCAACCGCCCTTCGGCCCCCGCTCCGCCCCACCGGCGGGACGCGACGGGACGGGACGGGACCGGGATGAGCCGCGCAGCCCCGGCGGCTCCGGGGGCTGCAGCCGCCGGGGGGCCACCCCGCCGAGCCCCGCACGGTGAGTACCGCGGGCGGTGGTGGTGGTGGTGGGGGGGTGCGCATCGCGGACAGACCCTACCCCTGATACCCCCCTTCTTTCCCCCTTTCTTTTTTTAGGGGGGGGTAGGTAGGGGAGCAGGTCCCCCGGTAGCATCCCCGGGACACCCCCGCCCCCGGGAGCCTCTGCAGGTCCCCTGCTGGGACGGGAGCGTTTGTTTCCCGTCCCCTCGGCAAGCGGAGGCCGGAGGGAAGCGGTGGCGAGGGTTGAGGTTTGGCCGGTTGCCGTTGGAGACCCGACCTGCCCCGCTGCCCGCCGAGCGGCACCGGGCCGGTTCTTGCGGGGAATCGCAGCGCCTTGGGATCCCTGTCCCATTGCCAGGCACCAGGGGGGATCCTTGTCCCCATATCCCACCCCTGGGGGATCCCTGTCCCCATTGCACATCCCTTGGGATCCTTGTCCTGATTCCGAACCCCCTGGGAGCCTTGGCCCATCGCATCCCCCTGGGTGTCCTTGTGCCATTGCACATCCCTTGGGATTCTTGTACTCATTCCATACCCCTTGGGATCCTTCTCCCCATAGCACATCCCTGGGGGTCCTTGTCCCATTGCACGCTCCTCGGGATCCTTCCACCCCTTGCACGCCCCTCAGGATCCTTGTCCTATCACCCCCCCATCCCTTGGGATCCTATTCCACCCCACGGTTTCACCTGTATTCAGCTGCTTGGGATTGTCTTGGCATCCCAGGCCTGGGCAGGGAGGTGCTGGGATGGTCCGTGTGTCCCCAGGAGGCTGGAGCAGCTTCATGCTGAGTCGTAACTTTAGCAGAGAAAACTCAGGGGAGTTTGCTACTTCTTTGGGAAGCGCTTATTTTCAGCGCTCTCCAGGATCAGTTAATTATCACTGGGGAAAAGAAGAAAAAAAAAAAAAAAAAAAAGAACTATTGCTAAGATCTTATAATTAGGCAGCCTGCTGAGACTCTGCTGCTCGGAAGGCAGGAGAAAGCAAATGCTCTTTGTGAAATGTTTCTTGCGTGTGTGTGTGTGTGAATAGAACTGCCCAGGCAGAGGCTGGCGTTCCCACTTGCACATTACGGGAGGGGTGATGCACGTTGGCGGCTCAAAAGACCCTGCAAAATAGCAAAGAATAAATAAATAAATATATACACGCAAGAAAAAAAAAGAAAACCTGTTAAAAGGACTCCTGTAGAATCAGGTCCCAAATCATTCTCAAGTCTTTGTGGAGCTATAGCTGCCTTCAGGACAAAGTGTTCGTTTATCTTTGCGGCACCGGGGCTGCCTCTATGTCTTGTTTGGATGGTCCCTGGGGGTCCAGGCTCTACCTCAGAGTGCCTGCTGCTAATAATAACATGGTAAGGGGTTTACCCACTCTGATCCGGCTAAAGACAGCACTGAAGCTGACATGGACATTTGCAGCCTCCGATCTGTCCCTGGATTAGGGGGATAAAACCCCCACAAGACAAAGCTGGGCTCCGAAGCGGGGGCTCGATCCGGAGTGGGAGGCTCTGATTGAGAACGGAGGGGTTTGGGCTCTGTCCTGGCAGCGTTGGGCGGGAAGGACGGGCTCTGGGGGTGAGGAGCACACGTCAAAGCCACCACGGCCAGGGTGTTCTCATTTCCTTTGCTCTCCGAGTTATAATTTGTTCCACATTGCAGCACCGGGGCGGCCTCTCCCTCCGCTCGCAGCATCCAGGCTGCATCCTTGCCATTAGGCCGAGGCTGCAACTCCAGTGGTTTCTGTCCAAAAAAGAAAAAAAAGCTTTTTTTTTTTTTTTTTCCAATAGAGGTCTGGGGAAATTGCTTTTCTGGTTGCCGTTCTGGGAGGGTTCTAGCTGAAATCTCACCACCCATCCAGGCAGAGCCGCGTCTGCGGCGGGACGAGCCCTGGGGAAATTCCAGAAGATTAAAAAGTGTTTTAATTGTGTTGCTGCTCTTCCCAAAAGGGAGTAAGATGACCTGGTAGCTACAGGTTGATTGGCTTGATAGCATCCCCATCCCTGGGGAGAAGAGGCAGAAACCTGGCTCAGGCTTTAATTGATTAAAGACTTCACCAGGAATAAATTCCTGCCATCCGACGCAGCTATATGGAAAATAACTCCTGGCAAGTAAAAAGGATTTCAGTCTCTGCTGTGAGAGGTGACTCTCTGGCTGCAATACACTTTTGCAAAGCATTTGAGTTATGCGAGGTGATGTTCTTGTAAAAGCCTGCACTTTCCAGTATTAAAAAAAATTAGTCCAGTCCGGTATTTAGTGCTGACATTATACAGTGTCAAGAAAACGGGTATTAAATAAACCTGCTCCATTTCAAAGGCAGTTATCAGAGGAGATTATCACCGCTGGGCACTGCTGGCTGGTAGCGTGCCCTCGGTGTTTCAGTGCTTTTATCACTAATCTGGAGGCAGATAGAAATGATTTCTGGAAAAACCTGGGGCTGACCCAGAGCAGCAGAGTCTTTGTAGCTTGTACAAATCTGGACAGTAAACTGGGCCAGCGTTCCTAACTGGAACGGAATGGAAAATGGAAATCTTCTCGCACCCAAAAATAATAACCGGAGTTGTACGTCTTTTCCTGTCCCTAATCTGGATGATAAATTGACCACGCACCGTTTTTGGCCGGAGCTGCTCACAGAGGCAGCACCAGGGCTCACCAGGTCCCTCCTCCAGCAGGAGCTGTCTGGGGGGCAGCTCGGTGTGTGCCCCCATTTCTGCGCTGGAGAATTCAAAACCTTCAGGGTAATGGGAAAATCTGCTCTGGGGAAAAAAAAATATAAAATAGCAGTTATCTGCATTTTCAGCCAGGGCGCTATCAAAACCGAATTTGGGCTTGTGAAAGGCAAACCCTGTCTCTCCGTGTCAGCAGAGGAGATGTGGGAACTGAGGGGAAGGGACTGCAGAAAATGTCTTACAGCCAGAGAGGAGCTGGCCATCCAGTCATTCTGCTCATAAATCAACTCAAAGGAAAAACAAGGGGGGGGCTTGATTAAAGCATCTAAGTACTCTCGCAGAGGAGAAAATACACGGTAGCCAAAAGCTCGTTAATTGAGCAGAGAAAAGCGTGAGGAGAATCAATGTCTGGCAGCTGAAGCCAGGCACATTGGAAATAAGGCATAAATATTTAACTGTCGGGAGTGATTAATCACTGGAAGAAACGTGGAGCAGCAGAGGTGGTTTGAGCATCTCTTTACCTTTGGCATCACAACCCATGGCCTTGCAGAAAGTTTCTCCCGTAGCCCCAGTGCTGGGCCAGCAAGAGGGGCTGGAGCCAGCCCCCACCGAGACACCAATTAGGTTATTTAATTAGATGGCACATTTGTCTTTAATCACACTGGAGCCGTGGAAAAGAGTATTTCTTGTGCCCTGCCAGTTTTTTCTGAGAAACACCTGTGAAATCACTGCAGGCACTTTGCAGGTCCTTCTTTTCTCTTTTGCTTACCAGCTCTGTGCCAGGAGGTTGAGGGGATGGTGTTTGGTGGTTCTCCCTGATGGCCAGCAAAATAGACTGAGATCCAGGAAAAACAAATCTCAGGGAGCATCCCAGCGTGTTGGGGCTGCTGGAGGGAAAGGAGCTGGTCCAGGACCCGTTGTCCACCCGTGGGTGAGAGGGTCCCCAGCCTGGCATCCCCAGGGCCACATGTGCTTGGGAGGAGATAAAGTTGGCATTGTTGCTGGTCCCATCTCCTCCCCTTCATCTTTCCTTTCCTGTAGCTGTTCTCTCCCTGTCCCTTTGTGATGGGGTAGATGGGGTAGGTGGACATCACTGTGGCTGTTTGCTTCATCTGCCCAACAAGGCTGCTGTGTTCCTGCTGTGATGGAGCCTGAGGTTGGGGCTGGGCTGGTCATCCCCATCCATGAGCTGAGGCTGGATGAACACACAGAAACACACCCATCACCAGCCACGCATCCCTTGGGGGTCCCCAGGGGTCAACAGCAGTGAGGGACTGGGCTGTTTAGCTTGAGGCAGGGGGATATAGTGATGTGATGAGCTATAGGGGATATATATGCAGCTCGGTAGCCTCTGCAAACATCAGGAGCAGAGCCACAGCATCTCTGAGCCCACCAAAGTGACCACACTGCTCACAGCCACTGTCTGTGAGCAGCCCTGGACCGTTCCTTCTCTTCCTCTCGCAGAGACACGACAGACACCCACCCGGATCGATGCGTGACAGGGGGAAAGGCCCATTTTGAGGAAGATGATGAATGGAAGGAGAAGAGGCCCGTGAGAAGGATGGCAAGGTAAGGGGAAGCTTTGCGTGAGCGCTGGGTGGGGGCAGTGGGAAGGAGCTGCTCACCCGTGCTGGGAGCAGGAACCTCAGAGCCCACGGGAAAGTCCCTGGTGGTGGCAGAGTCAGTTGTGGTGATGGAAGGACATGTGGTGGCCATGTGAATTCCAAAAGCATTTGTCATAGCTCTGCAGAATAAATACAGACACTGCTGGCCGGGGAAAAGAGCAGGTTTTGGTGTGGCCAGGCACAGCGTGCGAGGAGGTGGAGGATACCTGATAGAGATCCTGCCGGGAGGCAATCACAGGCTTTCGGCTAATTACTCTCCAGTTGTTAACAGAGATGTCACCAAGGGGACTTTTTGGGAAGTCTGGGTCATCCTTCTGTAGCTGCAGACGTGTGTTCTCCGACGGGGAGCCAGGGAACTGAGCTGTCGCAGTGAGGAGGGGGCTCACTTGACCTGGGAGAGGGTGTCTCAGAACACGTGTCCCACCAACCTACGGGGAGGTTCTCCCAGTTAACCCAGGTAGCTGGGTCCAACTGGAACATCCCCGAACTCGCAGCAGGACCCAACAGCATCGCACCTACCATGGTTTTCTCTTCAGCCTCCTCAGAGATGTGGGGGGCTGGTGTGCCCAAATAGAAATGCAGGAAGAGCCCACCTCGTTATCATCTCACCCCATCCCTTCGAGTCCTCTGTATCACGCTGTCTTCAGGATAAGGCTGCCATTTCTCAGGCTGGTGCCTGCTGGAATCCCACCAGTGTTGCTCCAGATGTTGAACAACTGGGTGACCAGGCTAGGAGCTTCTCTCAATCCAGGCTTCTTATTTTTCCCCCCACCAAGAAGCACCTTTGCCCCTGCACTCTGTAGTTAATGAAAAGAGCAGGAAAAAGGCTGAGCTATAAATGTTCAAATGTTCAAAACCTGTGAGAAGCGAGGATGGTGTCTCCATCTGTGACGTGGGTTTGGAGGAACAATTTTACCAGCAGCAGATGTTAAAAGGTTTCCCTTTGTGCCAGAGGTTGTTCAGGGCGGAGGAGATTAAACCCAGGAACTGAAAACAGTGATTTGATGACAAAGTTTTGTCTTTTGCATCCTTGATGGCAAGGTCTCGTAGGGACACTGGGGCAGTTGTTCTTCTGGGCGATGTTAACGAGGCTGACAGGTCCCTGCTGAGAGCCCGGGGAAGCTGTTCTTCAGCCCGACCGTCTGCCAGTGGCCTGACCTGCTCCCCGGGTCGGGTCTGCCTGAGATGTCACACAGCAGACACCAAGGGATGTCCCCAGGGATGTCCCCAGCGGCAGCCCTGTGCTCAGCTGGAGGAGGAGCAGCAGCCTCGGGGAGGGGTGGGGGGAGCTGTAGCCTTAACCCCATCCCTGCCTCAGTTTCTCCAGTTGCGAGGTGGGAGCAGGAACAGCCTTTCCCAGACCCAGAGGGGTTTCATGAAGCTGCTGGGAGGCCAATGCTTGCCTGGGCCTCCAGACCAAACACGAGATGCTCAGCTCTGCTTTTCAGCCTGGTTTTGGGGAGCCAAGCAGCAGCAGCGATGTGCCGGGGCCAGCAGGCTGGAAAGAAGGAAAAACCCCAGCATTTTCACAGTCCTGGTAGCAGTGGAGGGGGGGGAAAGGGGGTGACTTGGGGTGCAGCAGCAGGATCACACACCTCCCAGGCACATCCTGCAGTCTCAATGCTTGCTGGTGCCTCAGTTTCCCCACCTGCAGCATCCAGTAGACCTCCAGTCCCGAGGTGAGGAGATGTACACCCTGCAGACACCCCCCGTGTGCAGGAGGGAGCTCGTTTCTGGGTTAGAAGGTGACCTCTTCCACTAGGAGCAGGGATGCTTTTTCTTCCTGATTTAGCTGGTGGTTTGGAGGCTTTCCAGGGCCGACAGCATCCTTTCTGCCTGACGGGCGCTGGGTTTGCTCCGGTGGCGAGACCCTGCCTGAGCGAGGAGGGGGCTGCAGATGCAGAAAGCTGCTGGAGAGGGAAACCCCTGTCCTGTCCCAAATCAGAAATTTGGAAATCCTCTTCCCATCCCTTCCCCGCCAGCAGGTCGTGGTGTAGCCGGTGCCGTTATCAGCTCCGTGCAAGCCCCAGGTGTTGGTGCATCCAGGATACGATGTCAAAGCCTGTCCAGATGTCGGTGGTGACACCGGGCAGGACCACTGCCTGCCCACAGCTGGTTGCCAGCCCGTTCCTGGTGACCGAGGAGCTGTCTCACAACCATGGCCACGTCTCCTCCGGTCACCACTCGCCCCAGGGCCACCCTGAGCAGCCCTGTCCTGGCTAACATGACAAGGACGGTGTTGTCAGCGATGCCACCGCGTGCTTTAACATCCTCCACAAACTCGCAGCAGCCAAGAGATTCGCCAGAGTCAGGACATTTTTAGAAAGGCTAATTAAAGCCCATTTTCACCCCGTGCCTCTCGGTGAGCAAAAGCATTTAGCGGTGACCTCAGAGTGATTGAGTTTGCACTTGAGCTTTCTGTTTCACCTCTAAAAAAAATTATGGGATTGCTCCGTAAACTCGTTAGTGAAAGTAACTCTTGATGCCTTGGCTCCTGACCAGGATGGGCCCCGCCAAGTCCTGCTGAGCTCTGTGCTCCTCCCACTGCATTTTGCTTGTGCAAGAGGGACCTCCTAATACCCTTGATGGAGAAATTCAGGATCACTCCAGGCTCTGTTTTCAGGGACAAATCCATCCTGGGTTAACCGTGTTGATGCCAAGGAGCTTGGTCAGGTAGCACAAGGGAAACGGCCTTCCCTCGCTGCTGTCCCTTTCCACCTTGGAGGTGACAGCAGCTGCCCCGTGGCCACCAGCTGGTTCTTGCTTGCTCTTCCCTGCTTCACATCTGGCCTCCAAACTGCTGATCTTTCCTTTTTTTTCTTTTTCCTCTTCCCTGCCCAGCTGCGCCTCATGACGACCTCATGCACGATGTTTTATGGGTCCTCCTCCACCATGGCTCCACCGTCCAAGAACCGGCTGAAGCGCCAGAGCCGGATCTTCTCCCAGGTCTTGTACCGGACACTGAGCTACAAGGACCGGAGCTCAACCTCCTCTTCCCCGGCAGCCGGTGAGGATGACCCGGCCGAGCTCTCCACCCAGCTCTCGGCCCCTGGTGTCTTGAAGATCTTTGGGGGCAACATCTGTGCGGGCACCAACTACAAGAGCGTGCTGGCCACGGGCAGCTCGGGCGCCCGGGAGCTGGTGAAGGAAGCCCTGGAACGCTACGGGCTGAGCCAGCTCAGCGCTGGGCAGTACGCCCTCTGCGATGTCATCGGGAAGTTCGAGGGCCCCGAGAAACGGTGGCAGACAGAGGGGCTGAGGGTCCTGGGTGACCACGAGAAACCGCTGCTCATCCAGGACCTCTGGAAACCCAGGGAGGGCTTCTCGCGGCGGCTGGAGCTTCGCAAGAGGGCAGAAGTGGAGGAACTGGCAGCCAAGGATGTGGACACCACCACTGCAGGTCAGAGCTGGGTGCGGGACAGGGAGAGGGGCTGGGGAGCTGCCACCCCCCTGAGCTGCACCCCACGCTTTTTGTGCTCATGTTTTGGGCATGGGGTGGTGGTACAAGTGCTGGGTGGGAGAAGAGCTGTGTTTCAGCTGCAAAGCTCTTGGGTAGAGTCGGTACTTGTTGCTCTCCCGCATTAATTCAGTACCTGAGACCTCAAATATTTACCCCAGCCAGTCTAGGGGTCCATCCCAAATCCCTGTGGGCAAGACCATGGATTGGTGTTGCCTGCTCTCCCCATCACCGTGAATCAGCATCGAGGCATCTCACATTGTGACACAGCTTCATGCCCAGCAAAGCAATGCCCAGCCCCCCCGCCCCATCTCCCCACGGGCACCCCCCGGGAAAATTTGCAGGAGCGATTAAGCAAAATGAAAAGCTAATGAAGAGAGAGCAATGTAGGGCAGGAGAGCACACACCACTCCCCCTGCTCCCAGAGGTGCCTGATGGAGTCCAGGGCTGGCAGGAGGAGATAAGTGCATCGTTAGGAACCAGCAGGTTAATAAGTGACCCCAGCACAGAGTGATGAAGCTTCCCTCCTTCCACCCTCAGCTAAAAACCCTGCGAGGATGAGGGCTGGAAGGTTTAAAATCAGGTTTTTAATTGCTTGATGCCCTTGAAGGGTCTGACCTGCTGATGGAGGGGTCTGGATCAGGCTCAGGAGGTGTCAGCCAGGGGAGGGCAACGAGTGGTTCCTCACACCTGTAGAAAAGGGTTGGAATCATTGGAAAAATAACCTAATGAGGGTGCAGGATTACCCTGGGCACTCCACAAACGAGAGCCAAGGTTCCCCCACCAGCAGCAGGACAAATGGCCCAACCTATCCCATGCCAGTGAGCCCCTTTCCCATCAGCTTTAACGAGGGCTAAAAGGGCCCAGGCGCAGAGCATGAAGGAAACCAGCTGTGGGCTTTTAAGAGGGAAAGCAGAGGCTCCTGGAACCCTACCAGCTGCAATTTGCAATTGGGATTTTTGCCTGGATGCCCCAAAATCTGAGCAAAAACCGGGGAGTTTGCAGATCCCCATCAGCATGGGGACCTGGGGATGGGCTCACCTCCTGCCTTGAAAGGGGAAGGGTGGAGGAGGAGTAGAAAGCAGCCCCCAGCCCCGTGTTAGTGCTGTGCAGGGTGGTCCATGGGTACCCGATGGTGAGACAGGGCTCTCTCCTTCCCTCGCTGGGTCCAGCCCTGGTGCCTCCTCAGGGAGGGGATGCTACAGGATCAGTCCCATCTTGCTGCACGTGGGATGGGGGGACAAAGGGAGGTGGGGACCAGTGAAGGTGGATGCTCTGCTCCTCTCTTTGGCTTTCTCCAGCTGGGATCAGAGAGCCGTTAAGCACTTTGGGAGAGAAGGGACTCTAAAAACAGCTTCTTTTGAACAGAGGAAAGGGCAAGAGCCAAGCGCAATGGTTTGAGCACACGGCGGGGAGGGCCACGTGGCAGCTCCCTGCCCGAGCCCAAGGTCACTGCAACTCTTGGCCTCAAATTCTCCCCCTCGGCTGCAACGAGCAGCATTTCCACCCGTGACCCGGGTACTGGGTGGGCTGGCAGCTGTGGGGAGGGGAGAGGCGGGCTCTGGGCTGCCTGGCAGGGGAGCAGGCAGCTCCGAGCTGGCCTGGGCTGGGCACCCTTTGGTGATTTCTGATGGAGGAGAAGTTCCTGACCGGATCGCCTGCCCTGGCTCTGGAAATAAGCCCGTTACACTTTCAATGTAGTTATCGCTTCATTTGTTTCAGGACTCCTGGGTGGAGTGGTGGAAATTCTCCACTTTTTTTTAAAGCTTCGGGCATTTTCCATAGCTGACCAAACTCTTCCGAGACAGAAAAACCTACACCCACATTTGTATAGGCTGTCTGCTCTGCAGACTACACAGCCCTTATTTGATTTAAGTGTTAGAAGTCTCACTTCTGCAGCCCTTTATTTTGGTGGCAGGTTCCATTGCCACCCTCTGCCGGTGGCACTGCCCAAAGGGATGCTGTGGGGATGGGACCACGCTCTCCCACCCCCTCCACAAGCTGCTGGGGCTAGATGGGAGCAATGCAGAGCATCTAGAGGAAGCATCGGCTTCCCCCTCATCCAGCACCTCAAAAAGACACCAAACTCCTGGGGTGATGGGGACTGACTGCCAGTCCTCTCCACCAGGGTCACCCTCACCACCAGCCTTGAGCATCATCTGCCTGTGCAGGGTGGTGGGGCACTGGTGTGGAAAATACAGCAGCTGTGCAAAAATAAAGGGACTTTGGGCTTTCAGCTCCCTAGGAAAAATAAAAAATAAAATAATAAGCACAAGGAAGCTGCAAAGCAGGGTTCTCAGAGAAATACCTGCAGGGCCTTTCCTGGCACTGGGCTGGGACCACTGGTGTCACACAGGCTGGTGCATCGCTGCCTGCCCTCCTGCTGAGGGGGTGGCTGGGAGAAAGACTCCACACCCATCCCTGACCTGTTAGCAAATAGCTTAAGAGTTTTATCTGCTCAATTACCCCATTATCCTAATTGGTTTATTAGCTGCTTCTCACTGGGGAGGAAAGCACTCACCCCTCACGCCACCAATTAGCAGCACAGGTAGAGCATCCCTGTGCTGATGAGGCTGACACCCTCCCTCCTGCTTCCCCTGGTCCTGCTCCTTTTGGGGAGCGATGGGGCAGTGATTGGGGAGCACCTGGGAAAAACACCCACAAACTGGGGGGGTGCTGGGAGGGAGGTGCAGCACTTGGCATCTTTATAGTATTCCTTTTACCAAACCAAGCTCATTTTGCACCGTGTCCTGAGCTTCCAGGGGATTTCCCGGAGGCTGAATGGCACACACACCTTGGGAAACTTAGGGAATTATGCTTCTTGTAGTAAAAGATGTTCTGGCAGGTACCTCTGAAGATCTGGCTTTGATATACCTTAGCAGGACTGCATCCAGGGAGGACTCCCTGCAGGGTCTGGGTAGCAATTACAGTAGGAAGGACTAGCCCAGCATTAACCCCTCCTGGGTAAATTCAAAGCATTTCTCCTTTCCTGGGGCCCCTGGAGTTATTTATTGACTGATTTATTTCTCAACCAGGAGAAGGGAACCTCTTTCCTAGGCTGAAAAAGAGGCAGATCCCAGCCATCACAGCTGGTGGGTTTCTCCCTGGGATGCAGGATGGGTTTAGAGGCAGCAGCTGGGTGGGGGCTGGCTGGGGGACACGTGGTGGCCCTGCCTGGGGTGCCTGGCTCTCCCTAAGGGACAGGGTACAATCCTGCCCCGTTCCCATCCCCATGTGGCTTCCCCAGCTGCCAGCTCCACCCCACCCACGCTGTGTCAGGGGATGCTCACTCAGCATTTTGGGTGGGATAACCTACACACACTCGGGAGGAGAAAACAGCACAGGGGATAGAAAAATAAATATATAAAATAACCCCGTTTTATGGAGGGACTTTGCTACGCTCAGGAAAAGAGCTGTGTTTATCTTTCCAGCACAGCTCCGGGGTTAGTGGGGAACCTGTGACGGGGGCTCTATCAGCAGTAAAAAAAAGCAGTTTTTTCCCTACACAAAATAAATACAGAAGCTTCCTTTCCCCGAGATAAGGGACTGGTGATGGCACGTCTCTCCTGGCGCTGGGACCCCAGTCCTGGCAGCTCCCGCTCCATCCATGAGCTCCAGTGAGAGCTGCCCCCCCAGGATCCAGCCCCTCTCCTCCTCTGCTCCCATGGGCTGGGACCTGCATCCCCCCCCGCCATGATGGATGAAGGGCCGTCCTTCATCCCTTTGGCTCATTCCCATGCTGTGGGTTGGGGACAGGGCTGCTGGGGGGAGCCAAGGCCCCCTGCAGACCCGCTTAGGGTGGCCTTTGGCATCCCCAGTGGCACGGCTTGGGCTGTGCTCCCACCAGGGCAGGCTCGTTGGACCCACCTGGATTTCACATCCGTGGGATGCAGGCGTCCCGTGCTGGTTGTGCCAGGGACGTGAACGGGGCCGATTGCCTTTTTCAGAAGGACACAGGGCACTGGACTGTTTGGGGCTGCTCAGCCGTGCCTTGCCCTAATCCCAAGGCATGTAAACAGGAGGGGCTATTTTCTCCCTCCCCCCCTCCCCCCCTTCCCATTTCTTTCGTTTTCCCAGCAAAGGAGCGCTTGATTTAAAACAAACAAACAAAAAAATGTATTTCAGAACCTGCAGCCCATTCCTCACCAAATAAGGCAGATGACTTTTTTTTTTTCTTTTTTGGGTCTGAGCTGGTGAGTGTCCCTTTAAGCAGCCTCGGGCACTGGGCTCTTCGCTCTGCCGTCCCCAAATCCCGCTGGCTGTCCCCAAATCCCACTGTCCAAAACCTTCTCTCTGGCCATCCCAGCCGTGAGCTCTGCCTCCGTGCTGCTCCCGCAACCAAATCCTTTGTTTCCCCCCCCCCCCCCCCCCCCCCTTCCTCTTCATCCTCCCCGAATGCCAGTGACCTGTTCCCAGGAGGCTGCTCATCCCAGGTACGAGCATCAACCCATTGGACCCACAACTTCTGATTCTCCGAGCCACGCTTGCAGCATGGAGGGGACCATGGGGGGACACCCCCCCTTCCCCCCTCCCGGGGCTGGGGGATGCCACACCAGGGGCTGCTTTTTTTGCAGCTCGGCCAAACCTATTCATTCGATCCGGTTCCCACTCGTCTTGCGGACGGCTCTGCACTAATTGATGCTTGGGAGAAGTTAATTACAGCTTGCTCCTGCGGCAGGCAGGCTCCTCTGCAACTCTCATGCTTGGCTGATGCTGGGGAGGGGGACACACACCATCAGGGCTCCCCGGGGCTCCTGCTTGCCCCTGGCCACCGAGTACCATAGGCCCGAAGGCACCATCCAGGCTCTTTTTTATTTGCAAAGATCGAGCTCATTTTATTTTTAGCAGAGATTTTTCTCTCACCCCCCCTCACCCCCCCCAAACCCTGGCAGCGTGGCCGGGGGCGGGATGCTGCGGGCGCTGAGCTGCCCCTCGGTCGGTGGGGTTTGGGGAGGGTCGGGGATACCCCCTTTTTTGGGGGTGGCATCGGGGCGCAAAACTCTGTGCCTGGGTGTCCTAGTGTCACCTTTCGAGGAGGGCAGGGGACCGCGGAGTCCTTGGCGTGGCGGGGGCGACTTTCAGCTGCTCCATCCCTTCTCCCGCGTTGCAGCATCCCTCCAGCCGCGGGGTGCTGCGGCTGCGGGGGTCCCGGGAGGAGAGTGGCGGGGGGGGGTGTGTGTGCTAAACGTTGCTCTCCGCCTTCCTTAGCCCTCACCCCCGCACATTTCCCGCAGGCATCAACGCCCAAGCGCGGAAGCTGCAGCGGCACCGGGCGCGGGGGGCCCGGCGGGGGCCGGCGGGGGCCGAGCGGTGCGGTCCCCCCCCGCAGCCCCTCCTGCGGCGCAGCCTCAGCGAGACCAGCCTGGGCTGCCCGGTTCGGCGGGTCGGGAGCGGGACCGGGAGCGGGACCGGGAGCGGGGAAGAGCTGCTCCGGCGACACTGTTCCACCCTGCCCGGGAGCCCGGCGGCGGCGCGGAGCGGCGGCGGCAGCAGCAGCATGCGGTACTCCCTCTACCAGTCCCCGCACCTCCTGCTCCTGCAGGGCTACAGCCAGCAGCATGTAAGCACCGCGCCGCCTCCCCGCTCACTCATCCACCCCCCCTTCCCGGCAACAACACCCCCCTCCCCGCTTTCCTCTCCTCCCCCCCCCCCCCACCCCCAAACCCCGAGGAAGGGAAGGGGGGGGGCTGCTTGCATGGCCGGAGCTGCTGGGGTTGGGATGGGGGGGAGAGTTGGGGGGAAGAGCATCCTTTAGGAAACGAGGGGTGCCAGCTCGGGACTTGCAGCCTTGCCCCCCAGGCTGTCCCCCAGCATGAAGAATGGGGGGGGTGGACCTGTGACCACCCGCCATCACGGGGAAAGCCCCCCAAGCAGCATCCCTGCCCTGGCACAAGGGGGGCCCGGTTTGGTGGGTGATGGCTGAGCTGCCCCGGCCCCTGTCTGGCTGCTTCGTTAGTGGTAAATGTAATGAGAGGCAGCGAGGAGACAGCACGTCTGGGAGCCCACTGCTCCCCAGTGCTGGAGGCGCTTGGAGAACTGGAAAGGACTGGGACAGCTCTTAAGTTAATGGCTACCTTGTCCCCGTCGAGTGCCTGGGTGTTCCAGGCTTTCTGGCAGGGTGGCACTGGCAGAACGGGTACTCACCCGTTAGTACAGCTGGGGAAACTGAGGCACGGGGCGGTTATGTGAGCTGCCTCGGGGACAGGCAGGGCTGCTCTGGGGGGAGAAGGGGACAGTCCCATCAGCCTCCCCAGCATGGTCACTACTGCAGTCCTGGGGGGAGAAGATGGGAAGGAAAAGCAGCTGCGGGGAGAGGAGAAGGTGAGAGGTGGAGGGAGGGTTCCTTCTGCCCAAAGCAGCCCCATTTCCTGCATGTCCAAAGCTACTGTTTTTTAGGGTGGCCGAGGCAGGGATGGCTGCTCTCCTGCTCAGCAGCAAGAAAACTAGAGGGAGAAGGATGTTTGTGCAGCGGGCGGGTGGGCGGCCGGGGGCACAGGAGGCTGCAGCACCCACTGCACGGCGGTGGGGAGGAGGAGGGTCCCTCTTTCCACCCCCCTCCCCGCTTGATGCTGCCTCTCCCCGCTTGGCAGGACAGCCTGGTGTACCTGCTGAACCGCGAGCAGCACACGGTGGGCCAGAGGACGCAGGCGAGCAAGCCCAGCATCAGCCTGTCAGCCCCCGACATCTTACCCCTGCACTGCACCATCAGGAAGCTCCCACCTTCCCGGCATCGCCCGGAGGAGAAGCTGGTGCTGGAACCCATCGCCGGTGCTGGCATCTCCATCAACTTCACCGAGGTGGCCCGGCCACTGGTGCTGCACCACGGGGACCTCCTCTCCCTGGGGCTCTACTACCTCCTCCTCTACAAGGACCCCATGAAGGCGCAGCCGCTGCCGGCGCAGACCCTGCTGAGGCTGCGAGCCCTGCGCCCCGCTGCCCCCCAGGGTCCCCCCGTCTGCGGGGCGTGTGGCAGCCTCCTCAAGGAGAGGGACCCTGCCACCAAAAAGCAGGGCCCCTCGCCCGCCAGTGGCCCCCGGGCACCCCGTAGAAAGCTGCTGCTGGAGTTCGAGCCGGCAGCCGAGGACGTGCTCCTGCGGCGCATCATGACCCTGATCGAGCCGGGGGGGGACGACCACAAGCTGACACCCGCCTTCCTGCTCTGCCTCTGCATCCAGCACTCGGCCACCAGCTTCCAGCCGGGGGACTTCGGGCAGCTGCTGCTCAAAGTGGCCAAAATGATTCAGAGGACGGTGTGGGTCAGTCGGCGGTGGGACGGGGGTGTTGGTGGGGTGGGGGGGCGTTGCTGGAACCCCCCCCGGGGGCTTCTCCCAGGTTGTCCTCTGTGGCAGGGAGTGTTGGTCGGGGTGATGCTCATGCCAGCCTGTCCCACTGGTTTTCATTTGGTTTTCCCTTCTCTCCCTGGCCAGGAGAGGACGCGGGAGCTGGCTGAGAAGCAGTCCCAGCAGTAAGTGTGACCTGCCCCCCTCTTCCTTGTTTTGCCCCAAACCAGGGAGAATTCAACCCCGTTCTTCCTTCATGAGTGAGGGGAGTCCGTGGCTGCCTAAAAACACCCTCCCAGCCCGGTGGCACCGATTCCTGCTGAATTCTCCTGCTCAATCCCATGCGTTCAGCTCTCGGGTCCTTCCACCACGGTGCCTGCAAGGCCACTGCTTGGGAATGTGTGGGGCTGGAAAAGCAGACGAGCTTGTGGGGCAGGGAATAGGACCTGAAGCAGCTCTGGGGTCTTCTCCAGTCCAGGAGCAGGAGGCTTCAGCATCCTGGAGGGATGTAGCAGGGAAGGCCCCAGCGCGGGGTCTCACCCTGCTTATGCTTAAGACCCCCCTGTGGAGCGAGGATGGGGCTCGGGATGTTTGTGTGCATCCAGGGCTGGTGGCACCGCTTTGGGTCTGTCACAGCAGTGTGGGGAGCTGGCTCCTGGTGGGGTGTTCCCAGCCCGTTCCAAAACCCAGGCTCCAAAGCAGCATCTGGAGAAACGGTTGGTGCTTGCTGTGAGCTCTCCTTCAGGACAAGTTCCGAGGATGCTTCCCAGGCCTTTCCTATAGCAGGAAAAAGCAGTTCAGCAGTTGAGAAACTTCCCAGATGCTTTTTATTTATTTTGTTTTATTTTTGAACAGCCCAGCACAGGCGGGCTGGATTTAACCGTCCAGAGCTGGCAGGAGCAGCACATATTTCTCCGGGAGAGCTGCTCTTCGGCCACGAGTATTTACTGCAGTTCAGCTGTATTAGGGGTAATCCCCCCAAAAAAGTGGCACCTCACAAAGGCCAGGTGGCCCTTGGCCAGCCCAGTCCCCTTTGCCATCCCACAGTGCAGGAAACCACAAGATTTTTGCTTATAGAGCCTTCCTAAGGGGGTGCTGGGCTTGGGGTTGAAGGGATGCTTTCTGGCATTGCCCTAGAATGGCTGTTTTCTCCCCAGAAGTCTGAGTGGGGAAGTGCTGCTGAGGAGCAGCAGCTGTAACACCCACTGTTGTCTCCCCAGCCAGGACCCTGCCACCCTCTCCCGCTTCACCATCACGGACCTTCTCCCAGACCTGCAGCACATCCTCTTCTGGATGGCCAACGCCATCGAGGTCCTCTACTTCGTCCAGCAGAAATCACCCACCTACATCCAGAGCATGGAGGAGGAGCTGGACGTCAGAGGTAGGGCTGGATGCGGTGCCCTGCTCCCTTCCCCGGCCCGAACGACTTTGCTCCACTAATCCCTGGTCACAAGCCCCCGAGATGCTCCTTTAACCCCCCCCTCTCCCCCATAATCCTCATCAGCAGGGACATCTCCACGGTGCAGGCTGGGGTAATCTCTGGGGAGGAGCAGCCTCGTGTCACGCCGTGGTGCTCCTTGGCTTTGGGGCCAAGTCGTGCTGAGTTGGCAGCTGAGCCTCCCCTTTCCACCCCGGTTAATGCCTTGGGGGTGGCTTTTTTTGCCCCCCCGCCCCCCACCATCCCCCAGCTGCTGTGGGGACACAGGGATGTGCAGGCAGAACTGCACGCTGGTGAGCCCGTGTTCCTGCCAGCAAAAATTAAAAAAAAATGAAAAAAAAAAGAAGCAAAAGGGATTAAGTCACCCTCAGAAAACTGGTCTATCAAGCAGGTTAAGATTTCCAGGCCAGAAAGGCTGCTGGAAGGAGGGGTGCAGTGGGGCAGACACCCCCCCCCCCCCACCTCATGCTGGGCTGTGCTGCCAGTGCTGTTGTGAGCCCTGGGAGATGACAGGGGGGCTTCAGGACAAGGGGAACCTCTTTGCCCCCCCTGGGGGGATGCCATGGTAGTGATGCCAGCCCAGGAGCACTAAAAGCCTCCACCCTGGGGATTTGGGGAGCGATGAATTCAGCCTTGCTGCTGCGAGTTTGCCCCCCACATCCTCCTCTCCACCCCGCAGGCTCCAAGGAGTCTCTCTTCTCCTCGACCATCACGGCCAGCGAGGAGGCGATGACGGTGCTGGAGGAGGTGATCATGTACACCTTCCAGCAGTGTGTCTACTACATCTCCAAGGTACGTGCTGCCCGGGAAGGGTGGCAGCATCCCAGGGGGCTGGCATGAGCATCCATGGCTGTGCAGGAGGGTGTGTTGTTTGGGTTTTTTTTGGGGTTTTTTTGTTGTTATTTTTTTAAGCCCTTACGTGTTGGCAGTTGCATCGCACCGAGGTGTTTTCCTTTGGGCTGAAGCGCCCCGATTTTTGGTCGCAGCCCAGGAAAAGTATTGAATTACTGTGGCGTGTTTCCCTGCCCGCAGTGCAGCGGCTGGGCTTGTTGCGGGGGGTGGGAAATTGTGGGGGGGGAGGCATTTGGGGAGAGCTGCTTGGCTCCAGCCGGCGCAGCATAATGGTGCGATTCAGGGCAGGATGGAAAGGGGCCCCTGGACCGTGGCCGTTGGACCACGAGAGCCAGGAACAGAGCGGGCAGTGTGAGGCAGGAGAAAGGCTGCTGTGTGCGGGATGGCAGCAGGAGGGAGGCAGGGGATGCTCCTCTTTGTGTGTCCCCCTCCCAACCTCTCTTCACCTGGGCAGAGGTGGGTTCTAGGGGCTGCTCTCCCATCTAAGCAAGAGGGAAAAGTGGTCCCCATCGATTTTGGTTTTACTCCCACCCTCGTGCTCAGCTGATGGGTTGGTTTTCAGATCCCTGAGCTGTCCTTTGCCGTCACCTCGGGCTCCTAAGAGTGACAGGCACATTCATATTTTTATATTTATTACTTTTAAACACTTGAACAATGCCAGAGCATGGAGGCAGGGGGGTGAGCAGGACCAGCCCCGTGCTGGAGCAGCACCAGCGGGGTTTGCTGGGTTGGAGGGAGGTCAGAAGGGTTTGGCTCATACCAAAAAAAAAAAAAAAAGAGAGAAAAAAAAGCAAAGAACCAAACCCAACCCAACCTGACCCAAAATCGGCGTGCTGTGAAGTGGCTGCTCTCCCCGCAGTGTCTGTACGTGTCCCTCCCTGCCCTGCTGGAGTGCAACCCCTTCCAGAACGAGTGCCGGGAGAGCTGGCGGGCGTCCCCCCCCCTGCCCGAGGAGCTCCGCAGGGTCGTGCTCATCTACCAGGCGGCCCTGGACCTGCTCCGCCAGCACGAAGTGCACCCAGAGATCACCTCCCAAATGTTCGCCTACCTCTTCTTCTTCTCCAACACCCTGCTCTTCAACCAGCTCCTGGACAAGGGTCAGTCTTTCTCCGACACCCAGCCTGAAGTGGGTAACCCATAGGGGACCAGCCCATGGGGACACCCTCCAGTCCATCCCAGTGCCACCACGGGGGGTACAGGAGGAAGGGGGCTTCAGGCAGCTTGAGGGGGCTGGAGATGGGCAGATCTTGGTGCTGCTGTGGGTAAAGCCAGGCTCAGACCCAGCTGCTGCCTCCCCGTTCCCAGGAGGGGTTTAACCCCATCCTCACCCCTGTTAAGAGCATTGCCTTTCTGAGCCTGAGCAGAGGAGGCTGAGAGCAGTTCAAAGGGGCAGCTCGTTAATAAACGAGCACTGCCTGCTTTGTAACTGGGGTGCTCATTAGCCCTCATTAACACAGCGGCCCCACTGCCTGCTGTTAGTGCCAGGTAAAGTCCAGCCAACGCCAGGAGTTACAGCCGTGGGCTCACAGAATGGTTTGTGTTGGAAGGGACCTTAAAGACCATCCAGTGCCACCCTCTGCCCTGGGCAGGGACACCTC
>BJBW01008995.1:0-55222 GCA_004320125.1 Scolopax mira
GGGGTTGTTCAGCCTGGAGAAGAGGAGGCTCCGGGGAGCAGCCTTCCAGTACGTGAGGGGAACCTACAGTAAGGCTGGGGAGAGTCTGTTCACAAAGGGCTAATGGCTTTGAACTGGAGAAGAGCAGATTTAGATTAGACATTAGGAACAAGTTCTTTACTGTGAGGGTGGTGGAGCACTGGAAGAGGTTGCCCAGGGAGGTGGTTAAGGCCCCTTCCCTGGAGATAATCAAGGTGAGGCTCGACAAGGCCCTGGGCAACCTGGTCTAGTTGGGGGTGTCCCTGTGACTGCAGGGGGGTCCGGCTAGATGACCTTTGAAGGTCCCTTCCGGCCCAGATGATTCTATGATTCTTTGATCTCAGAGGTCCCTTCCAACCATGATGATTCTGTGATTCTGTGATTATATTTTAAATTTATTTTCAATACTAAATGCTGGAAACCCTGTCTTTAACTATTATTGATAGGAATTGGTTTTTTAAGAGCTTGGAAGGTAATCCTTGCCTAAGAATATTCTTCTGTCTAAATCTAAGTGTCCTTTAATTATTATTAAAGCACGTAAGTGAAAGTAACATGAAAAGTTAGAGGGGAACAAGCAAAAAAAATGTAGCAAAGCACAAACTAACAGTCTCTACATACCACTAATTTTATTACCAAAAATGTATTTTGGATCTTCCTATTTCAGACTGAACGTTCAGAACTTTCCTTTTACCTCCATACTTTGAGGTATGAGGGCCATGGAGCAACAAATGTAAAGAGGCAGCAACAGACAAAGATATTAAAGGAAGGAAGTGAACTAATCCAAGTGTAAAGTTCCACAAATACTCCCCAGATGTTGTCTGCTGTAGCAGGACATATTTTAAAACACAAAATGCTCCGTATGTTTGAAGCCATCAACGTTTCAGCACCGCGGACAGCGACACCGCCGGGCGGAACGTCAGTTTGGCTCGTGGGAGGACGGTAAAGGATGGACTCGCCATAGGCCGGCGGTGAGGACTAGAGCAAGAGGAACTGCCCAAGCAGCACCCAAATAATTAATAGGGGCCAAGTGAATTCAGCATTCCCAAAGTCAGCTGTCATTTGGGGAGCCAAATCTTGGAGGAAAATAAATAAATAAATGGTTACTTTAAAAATGTACTACTTTAAAAATACTCTGATATTAATGCTTGCATAACAGGTAGTACTGATATGGGCTTCAAAGGACAATAAATGTTTTAAATTATATGCTAAAATTTCACTGCATTTTCATATTACCTAGATTTTTTTATCTTACTGGCTCATATTCCTAAATCATTGTTTAAAAACAAACACAACAACAACAGGGAAAAAACCCAACAAACAACAGGGAAAAAAAAAAAAAAAAAGAAATATAGCAAATTAGAAATCTTTTGGAGACTTAATTTGATAGAGGACTGTCAAGGTCAATCAAGGCACAAACAATGTATTGTCAGTTCAGAATAATAGTAACACACCTAGTAACAGAAAATTTTGCATATCTTCCATGTGCCAAAAAAAAGCAAAAATATACCTGCTTAATGTGCGGTATCTGAATGCTTTCCAGCAACAATCCAAAACCCCAAACAGACAGGAAATCTTAAGGTCTTAAGAGAGGTGTCCTATAAAATTTGATGCATAATATTTTTACCTTGCTAGGATATTTACTATCCTGTCAAAGTCATAGTATTGAAAAAATCTAGGAATCTCAAATTTGTATATTGTACATATGATTTATGGTTTCTTTGATGCCTATTTACTATCAAATTCTGCTTCTCAAACTCTTTCTTTTCTTGTCCTTCTATTCTATTTTGAATATTGTATATATGTATGTGTGTAACTTGACCGAGCTAGTTTGAATGTGAAAAAGATACTCAAAATTCAATTTCATCACCAAATGGCACAAATTTCCAATCTATTTGCTCTGATAGAGTAATAAAATAATAATGCTTTTAGGGTGGTAAACAGTGGAAGTATATCTTTACCTGCTTCTGTCCATGTCTCTCGTGTAGTTTTACTTTACTGCTACTACGCAGTGGATGCACTCACCCTCCTGGGCATTCACCACTCTGCTCCAATGAACCCAAGTTTGCAGACCTACATTCCCTTGCTCACTGGGACCAGCTCAACTATGCAATGTCATTCACTCTGGACATCTGTGGAAACTTCCAGGTATATACTCTATGGTTAATGTTTCTCCCATCTTGGGATGCCACAATAAAGCTTTCTAGAGCCTAAAAGAATTGTCAGCTTTCTCAGCCCTCCTTGAATGTTGTTAACACATGTGCCATCAAAACCTAAAAACTTCAAAATTATGACCTACTCTATCACAAAGGGAAACATGTTGCAAGGGGAAACCATAAGTCTATAAAAGCAACTACTTGCAGGGAAATCCCATCTTTTGTCATCCTCATTCTACTGTGTCTTTACTTCCTCCACCTCTTGGCCTCGTGCCTCTCAGTTTCAGGATGGATGCTGGAAAAATCTCTATGTAAAGTTGCTGTTTCCTTTCTTAGGCTCAGTCTTTCAGTCACATTGAGCTGCTCAAAGGGAAGGAAAGGCTGCACACTTGCTTGTCCAATACCTGTATTGAGCAGGAGAGCCTCCAGGTCTGTGACTGTTACTACCAGCGGATTCTTCACTCTTTGTCAGATCAGCACCTTTCTGTCCAAGCTGGAGGCAAAAGGAAATGGAAAAGCTTGAAGATAACCTAGCAAGAAAAATGTTGCTCCCAAAGCAAAATGGAACCTATAGTTTTATAAGAACATATGCAACCATTTGTAAGTTCTTCTATCATCAAAGAATATAACTATATATAGGAACAGACACTCCTTGTAATACACAGTTCAGAGGATAGGATAGACATATTTTCTGGTCCCTTGCACCTGCAAAAGGCAATGCATATTTCAATGTCCATTAATACTTTTCTGCAGGCTTCCCATATCCTTTAAGTGGAAATAAAACCTCAGTAACAACAACAACAACAAACACCCCTGGGATACAGTCATATCTTGCTTTTTTTTATGGTAAACTTCACTAACCTCACTCAGAGAACTTAAATGCAAAGCATGGTAAGAAATAATATTTTCAAAGACTAGTTTTTCCTCCTGTAGAGAGTATTTAAAAGAAGTGAAAGAGAGCTCATGGCGACAGAATTTGCCATCAGTTGAGAATTTTTCCCCTCAGACATCTCTGATCTTTATTCCTGACTGACTGACTGCTCTGCATTCTCAAATGTCATTTCCTATGATCAACACTCAAAAGCAGTAAATTCATACCAAATTTTAGAACTAAATTTATTTCTCACAATGTGTTAAAATACATTTTTACTTCCTCTTGGAGTGATTTTTGACATTGTGCCTGCAATTTAGAAGATACAGACTGGGTGTGCACCTATACAACTGTAAGTACATTTCCCTTGGTCAGAAAGCTATAAAGTGTTCCATCTAAAAGATGGAACTTCTATCAGAAAACAAGCATGAATGCATTCACCTTTAAAACTTTATCTTTCTTCATTATGATCATCTTAGAGAGATTTTTTTCCATCTTTCTTTTGTAACGTTTTATCCATCATACCAGGGAGACTTCTAGATTCTGAGATGTTTTTTCTAATATGCTAATAACAGCAGTCCATCCCTCTAGAGGTTATAGGAAACTTTTGACAGTGCTTTCCTTTATTGTTGTTTCTGCAAACTTTAACATTACCATATCTGAATAAAATGCTAAAGTAGTCTTTGTGATAATGCATCCACATACCTGACTCTTCCTTAAGCCATGGATAATTTCACTGCTACTTAATAGTACTATATGCATTCATTTGGAACTTGACAGCTTTCAAGACACAGAATATACATATACATTCACTGTCTGCAGTTTTTCAGATCCACTGAATTTGACACAAATTTCTGATCGAAATAGATATAATTATACAGATGTTTAGCATTTTTGACATTTCAAGTGAAAATATTTAGTTTATGCAATTCGTACCATATTTTTCCAATGTTGTATTAGGCAAAATCATTCCCTACTTTCAGAGGAAAGGTTCAAAGCTCTTGTGGTGGGTTAACATTGGTGCACTGCCAGGTGCCCACCAAGCCATTCTCTTGCTCCCCCTCTTCAGTAAGACAGGGAGAGAAGATAAGATGGAAAAAGCTCATGGGCTGAGATAAAGACAATGAGATCACACACCAATTACTATCACAGGCAAAAAAGACTCAACTTGGGGAAGATTAATTTCTTATTTTGCCAATTAAAAATACAGTATGATAGTAAGGAAAAAAACCAACAAAATCAGCAGCTCATAACACTTTGTCCCTGCTGCTCATTCTTCATCACACTGTTCCCTGATCCAGCATAGGGTTCTTCCCATGAGATACAGTCCTTCATGAACTGCTCCAGCATTGGTCCTTTCCGTGCAGTACAGTCCTTCAGGAACAGACTGCTCCAGTGTAGGCTCTCCAAAGGCTGCAGTTCCTGCCAGAAAACCTGCTCCAGCATGGGATCCTCCCCATGGGGCACTACTCCTGATAGGTGCCTGCTCCAGCATGGGCTCTCCACAGGCTGCAGCTTCCTTCAGGCCTCTCCACCTGCTTCGGTGTGTGATTCTCCATGGGCTGCAGAATGGATCTCTGTTCCACCATGTTCCTCCATGGGCTGCAGGGGTACAACCTGCTTTACCATGGTCATGAACATGGCCTGCAGAGTAATTTAGCTGCTCCAGCACCTGGACCACCTCTTCCCCCTCCTTCTTCACTGACCTTGGTGTTTGCAGAGCTGTTTCTGCCCCATTTTTCTCACTCCTCTCTCTGATAGCTGCTGCACAGTGGTTTTTGCTGTTTCTTAAATATGTTATCACAGAGTCACCACCAGCATCACTGATGGTCTCAGCTTTGGCCAGTGGTAAGACCAACTGGAGCTGGCTTGCTCTGGCTATGTCTGACATGGGGGGAGCTCCAAGTGTCTTCTCTCAGAGATTAACCTGCAGCCCTCCATCACCCAAACCTTGCCAGATAAAACAAATACGTCTCTCCGAGCTGGATCCAGATTTCTACCTGAAGTACTGTAAAACCAGAACAACTCAAATGGACTCCGTTTTTGCCTCTTTTACATAATAATTATGTGTAATGAAATATCTGATCCTTTTTAAATGTAATTCATGCTTTCTTCTTCCCAAAGCTTTCACCTTTCAAAGCATTTTATGTCTACTTCCTCTAACCCCCTTAGAATTATATCTACATCATATACTTTCTTAATTGCTTCTTTTAAAATAAATACTAGATTTTAATAGCTTCCCATAGCAATATAGCCCATAAACTCTTTATTATTCTATGTGACATCTTTCGTGTCACTTCTGATTCTTCATTATTTCCTGCAATGTGGTGACCAGCACTGTGTATAACATCGTTCCTCTGCTTTCATTTTGAAACATGCTCATGTATAATTATACATGCTCATGTATAATTATAAAGGCTCACAGGGCTTTCATTAAACCAGGGTTGGTAAGAGAAGTCCTGCTTTCCTATAGCTCTTTCTATCCAGCATCAGCTTCTGCAGAGAGATTGAAAGCTGTTTGTGTAATGTTCTGAGCCTGGGGAAATTGCAGTGAAGCAGTAATATACCTGCTGGATCTATCCTTTCCTAGGCAGGATTTTGTGAATCCCTCTGGAGGAAAGAGAAATGCATCATTTGGTCAATCCTTGTGCTCTTGGGTAAAGCTCTCACCCTTTCCCTATATCCTGTCATCTTTCACTTCAGCTATGCTTTGTGATATAGAATCATAGAATCATAGAATGGTTAGAGTTAGAAGGGACCTCAGATCATCGAGTCCCAACTCCCCTGTCATGGGCAGGGACACCTCCCACTAGACCTGGTTGCTCAAAGCCCCATCCAGCCTGGCCTTGAACACCTCCAGGGATGGGGCAGCCACAACTTCCCTGGGCAACCTGTTCCAGTGTCTCACCACCCTCACAGTAAAGAATTTCTTTCTGGTGTCTAATCTAAATCTCCCCTCTTTCAATTTAAAACCCTTACCCCTTTTCCTGTCGCTGCACTTCCTGACAAAGAGTCCCTCTCCAGCTCTCCTGTAGGCTCCCTTCAGATATTGGAAGGCTGCTATGAGGTCTCCCCAGAGCCTTCCCTTC
Source organism: Scolopax mira (assembly GCA_004320125.1). Lineage (NCBI taxonomy): Eukaryota > Metazoa > Chordata > Aves > Charadriiformes > Scolopacidae > Scolopax > Scolopax mira. Next base: position 6,132 of record BJBW01008995.1, read on the forward strand.
TCCAGGCTGAACAACCCCAGCTCTCTCAGCCTGTCCTCATAGGAGAGGTGCTCCATGCCTTTGATCATCTTCGTGGCCCTCCGCTGGACCCATTCCAACGGGTCCATGTCTCCATGTCCTTCCTGTGTTGAGGACTCCAAAGCTGGACACAGTATACTCCAGGTGGGGTCTCACGAGTGCAGAGTAGAGGGGCAGAATCATCTCCCATGACCTGCTGGCCACACTTCCCTTGGTGCAGCCCAGGATGCCGCCAGTACACATTGCTGGCTCACATTAAGCTTCTCATCCACCAACACCCCCAAGTCCTTCTCCTCAGGGCTGCTTTCTAGCCATTCTCCACCCAGCCTGTATTTGTGCCTGGGATTGCCATGTCCCAGGTGCAGGACCCTGCACTTGGCCTGCTTGAATTTCATGAGGTTTACATGGGTCCACCTCTCCAGCCTTTCCAGGTCCCTCTGGATAGCATTCCTTCCCTCGAGTGTGTTGAACGTGCCACTGAGATTGGTGTCATCAGCAAACTTGCTGAGGGTGCATTCTATCCCAATGTTTATGTCTCCACCAAAGATCTTGAACAGCACTGGTCCCAATATAGACCCCTGAGGAACACCATTCATCACTGGCCGCCAATTGGACATTGAGCCAGTGACCACAACCCTTTGAGGGTGGCCAGCCAGCCAGCTCCTTATCTACTGAGTGGCTCATCCATTGAACCCATGATGTTCCAATTTTGAGACCAGGATGTCATGCGGAACAGTGTCAAATATATATCTATAATAACATAATATTATTAACATATAATATGTCAGTGATGTATATATATGGTAGGAATTTGTCTTCACAATCTCAATTAATTTGCATAGACTACTAAAATTCCACTATCTAAATCAGAACAGAAAGTCATGAGACAAAGGTCTGTGGTAAAGAAAGAGAAAATGAAATCTTAAGAAAAAATAAAATTAAAATAACAATTTAAAATAAAGCATTGTCCCTCAAAACTGTACAATCCACCTCTCCTCCTTTTCAGTCTGTGTTAACTTACTGTTATAAGCTTGGCAGCTATTTATAAAAGTTTTCACCACTGGACATGTATTTCGTAACCCCATATATGATCCTTTCACACAGCACAGTATGAAAGGACTTCTTGATGTCCGTATAGATTATATCTCTTTCCTGATTCTTGCCATGTCTTATTGTCATTTACTGCAAGAAGTTAATCAGATTTCTTGAGACAGCCCTTCTTTTCATAAATTCGTTTATCTGGTTTCCACCTCATTTTGTGAAATGGATCCAAGGACTAAAACATAGAAAACCAGAAAATGTCAATATGAGAAAAACAACAAAAACAGCAAACCCCATAGTTGATGACAGGAGAAATAGGAAAGGTTAGAAGTATATTCAATCAGTGCAGCTAGTGCCGTACTGAAGGGGCTAGAGACCCTTAACGGCTAGACTGGACAGGCTTACAAAATCATCTTCAGCTGGTGAGGAGGCTATAGGAATGCCCTTGAGCACCATCCTACTTCCAAATTTTAGGCTGCAGCCATTGCAAGCATATCAATAAGGATGTGTTTCTCTCAAGATCTGTTGCCTAATATTGTAAGAAATCTTATAGGAAATGTCTACATATTATTTATATTCAGGTTGAATTTAAATCTTTTATACTTCTCCACATTGTATTTTAGGGAGCAGATTCTCATTCAGTTTTCATGAATATCTGCAATTCTGGCATTTGCTACCATATAAGCATTTGTTTTCACAAATATAATTCCAAAATAGAAGTATGTGTGGTTTACATATACTCTATATTCTACAGAAAGGAGAATGTAACTATAACTATATGTACAACATATATAGTCTTGATTCATCTCCTTGTTCTTACTTTTGTTACAGTCCTGACAGATACTTTTCATTGGCTTTCATATCTTCTCAATTTTCCTTCTTCCTTCTTCATTATTATCTTCTCAGTTAATGTCTTCTCAATCTCAAATAGTTGCTTTGGTCTTCTAATCCAACGTGTATTCATATGCCTGTTTAACCAAGTACTTTTCAGAGTTTGTATTACAGACATTTTTTCCTGTTCCTTTCACCATGTAAATATTTCAAAGGTATTAACAAAGTTTCACAGAATACCTGTGAGTTTAGATTGTAGGGTGTTCATTTTACAGCTGCAAGACATAACTTTCAAAAGCCTGTGATAAAATGATTGTGTTTTCACACATTTTGAATGCTTTGATTTTCAAAGCAGATCTTGGGGATCCTCTTTTTCAGCTACTTGACAAATCCACTTAGTTTAATAGAAGAACAAGTTTACTGCATCCATGGAATTCATAACAAGTTCTCTCTGATCAGCTTCAAAAGAGATCACTCAATTGTAGTCTTTTCCTTCCTGAAGTCTATCTGCTTGTGATATAAACCTCCAAACTCAGTTCTGCAGACTACGGCTAAATGTACTTTCCCAGACTTTGAGCTCTACAAGCATGTCTTTGAAGGGGTGTTGTCTCCAGAACGACAGTATTTCTTTCTATACAGTCATCTGTTTTTTCTTGCAGCACTTTATCTTCAGTTCTCTGGTTTCATCCTCATCAGTCTGGTCCTAGTACTAGGGTTTTCAGCACAACAAAGTCCTGATACATTTATGTGGGTTTTAGACAAAGATTGGAATAAGTGTGAGTTTTGGAAATAAAGAGGTTGCAAGTAAAATTAAACTTGTAATTTAAATATATTTAAGGACATTATATGCAAAATGTGCTTAGAGTACTGTTCAGCCAGAAAGCTTCTGACCATATATACTCATGGCTTCCTTACCTTGGACACTGCATCAGTGCTGGAATTCTTTTATTCTGTTTCCTCCCAACCCAGGTATAGATCAAGCTCTTGCTTTAATTCAATGTAAAGGCAACTTGTATAACTTTTCTGTCAGATTAATATCTGTGCTATTCAGAATCTTTTCCAAGTTTCTCCTACTATCCCTGTCCAGGAAGGAAATATTGCTATTTCAGTTTTAGTTTTATCTTCTCTGTTATGATCAATACACAACCTTAAAATCTTTTAAGGTTCCATACATCATGAGAAGTACATGAAAAGAGTTTTACATCAGCTCATTTAAATCTGAATCCTCCATTATAACCTCTGGTTTTTTTATTTAAAAAAAAGTTTCAGATACAGAAATAAAACCCTCTTAAGACTTCCTTCTCTCTGGTCCCTTCCCCTCACTTCTTCAGACATGCATTTTTGGACACACTAGATGAGAAATTGTGGTGACACAGGGACAGATTCACAGAGTTCCTATCTGTGACTATCCTATCTATCCTATCTTTGACTCCAGGGCTAACTTCAACTGACAACTGGAAAGCAAAGACCTAAAAGATTTAGGCTAAAACTTCCAAGTTCTCTCTCATTGTGAATGCTTATTTTGACATCTCAAGGACTTCCTTTCTTCCTTCCTTGAGCTGAACCCAGAATACTGTGCAGAGTGCTTCCACCTCTAGACAGTCAGTAGGAGGAGAGAAGCACCTCCAAGAACCGCTTAATAAACCCCTACGGAGTCACCTTATCCTAGTTGATCTCTCAAATGCTGCAGTTTGTCCAAGCATCTTATGCTCCCCAGAAAGTAACTGTCCGGGAAAATCCTGAAAAATGGAATCTCTGCCCATCCTGTTTATACGACACCTTTACCAAAGAACTGAGAGACCTTGTATGTGGGGTTTTTTTTTACATTTTGTGGCATGGTTGTGAGTGCCATATGAAAAGGGTCATGTTCTCTTCTAAATTCATTCTCTATGGCTCCAAGGGTTTTTCATGTCTGCAGTAATCCCTGCAGGTACATAATTCACAGTAGAAGCAAGAAATTCCTACCGAGTATAAACTAGTGTTTTGGGAGCTCTTGCAATAGTTAGAGAAACCTCTGTTCCATCTCCAAAGGAACTTCTGAGAGAACTTAATCATTTTTAGGTTTAAATCTTTCTTATGCTGGCAAACTACCAGGAATAACCATAAACCAAAAAAAGGCCCCATGTAATGTAACAAATTTCAACTCTTAAGTCCAAAATCCTAGCAATTCTTAAAAATAGTAGTTCGGAATTTTTAAACACACAAAAAAAAAACTTGTCCCACTTGTTTTTAATTAAAGAAACAACTTAGTAGTGTTACCTGAGATTTAAAGAACATACAAACTACAAGCCTATATGGCCTAAAGCTACTATCGTGTAGAAAATTCCAGCCCAAATAATTAAAGTTTCAACACAAATGACAGAAGATAATGGGAAGTGTCTGATAACCTAGCTAAATATATGTCTAATTACAGACAGTGATGATGGTCTTTCCTGTAATGTACTTACATTTTTCACTAAAAGAGTAGATTTTTTTTCTCCATTCCTTTTCAGTTATTGCTGTATGTTAACCCATCAGCTTTTTCCGTTATCCTGGGCTTTGATGATTATATGGCAAACCCTGTGATCCTCTGTGGAGAATGGAGAATTACTGATCAATATTGAAGTGGTCATGAAATGAAACTAAGATAACTGATCATTGTTAAGAAACATTGATCCTTGATTTTAACATTATATCCTTAACATTATCCTTAATATATGAAATAATTTAAGTTTCTAACTTAGTTATTTAAAGTGTTATAATTTTGTCTCATTGCTGTCCATTTGGAAATATTCTGAATCACAGATTTTATGGTGATTGATAACCTACACTTTGTATTAATCCATCTGAAGGAAGAAGACAGTTCTTGATCCTTTCACTGACAGCCAGTCTGTCCTGGGATTATTTCCTGAGATGACTGCTCAGAGTTTACCAGCTACTGTGCATAATAATTGTTACTTCAGTTACCTGTATTTTAGGCTTGTGTTTTTTGACATTTCTTCCATTCTTTTGTGATATACCCGTTAAATGGTTACTACTTCCATTTGATTTTTAATTTAAAAATCCAAATAACATCTCATTAAAGACAAAACCAGTCCTTTAAATAGTGCTTTTTTGGATGAAGCTTTATATATATGCAAGCTGTCTCAAGGTCATAATATAATACAATGTAATGAAATATAATAATACTAATAACAACATATATATAATTATAGGGTTAATTATTATATATAGTAATATGCTATACATCATACATAATATATATTGTATATTATAATATAGACATTTAATAATTTAGAAAAACTCATTACAAGTATTACAGAAAAATTCTTGTGATTTTTTTCAGCCAGATAATTTTTCATCATTTCAATATCACGAAAGTTCCAGTGTCAATGTCATGAAGAACAGAAGACATCTGTGTTTTCAAAACTACATCTCTGGCTGCATAGTTTACTATCTCTCTGGCCATTAATTCTTACATGCAGCAGTGCTCAAATACAAAGAAATTGTTATAATTCAGTTTGAACCTTCTTTGCTAGTTAAATTTTCCCTGAATAGATTGCATGAATTGCATTAGTAAAGTGTACTCTTCATCCCATTTGGAATCTTCAGAGTTTTGAAATATCTATTTATAATATTACACATTCAACTTTCTCATTGCTTTTCATCTTACAGGTATGTTCATACTGCACAGGACTTTTTACAAAGCTTGCCTTATACAAAGCTTTGTGTTTGTTACATCCAAACATTTTGGCCAGCTGTGTTATCCAATCTCTATTTCTGTCTAGTTCTTTTGGCTGGCTGAGCTGAATTCTGTTAGATTCAGTTAATGCATGCTGTGAAAAAAACGGTTCTTTTCTGATATTACCATTAGTTTTTATGTTTCACTCACTTACTTGAAAAGTTAAATATTTCTCCTCCTCTCAGAAATACTTTCTTATTTTTTGATATTTTCAATCAAAATCCTTATTACAAATTATTACATCAGTTATGTCTGTCAGCACATATGTTAGAGTCTTTCTTGGCAGCAGGTAACATAATTGTCATTCTCAGAATTTTTGCCTGATTTAATGCATATTCAGAGATACCAGTCATCTGTAATTGACTTCAAGGGTATAAAAATAATAATAATAATTATTATTATTATTATTTTTATTTAATACTGTCTATTAATTAATTAATAATATAATAATGTATTAATTATATATATTAATGTGGTCAAGTTTTGAAGCTGCTTGAAATAGTTTACATGCTGGAAATATATGCAGAATATCTACTAGCATTCAGAAGTTTTACAAACATTTTACTTGTTAATCTGTTGAAATGCTTATGAATTTGGTATCATCATCATAAATCAGAGGTTTATCAGAGTAATATAGAAACATGGGAAGATGTTATCCACATTTTCAATAAATGAACTGAGGCAAATGATGAAGAAATAGCTTGCGGTGAAATTTGCTGTATGCCAGAAAATGACATTACATCTCCTGCCACAGAATCTTTCTGTTCCTCTTCTACACAAGGCATATAAATATTTAATGTATACTTAACACCTAGCCATATATGCAATATTCTAGTTAGGCCTAAATAAGTAAGCCCCCCAAGCTGATGCAAGGCCATATGTGTCACAGTGGTATTGTGTTTGAGAATAAATTAAAGATTCCTTCACATATCATGGGTTGATCACATTGCGATTTCTTCCCAAATTCAATTGACCTGACAGTGAACTCAATTCACATCTTTTTCAGAGTGCTAGGAAACTTTACCTTCATTCTTTCTATATGAATATGCATTTTTTTACCAGAGACTTTATAAAGATCAGAACAGGGAAAGAATCCCTCTTCATTGCTTACTGAGGTATTTTTCATTTTGATTTTGTTCTTGCTAGGTACGAATTCAAGAACACCTGTGTTAAATGGAATGCAATAATAGCACAGATCCAGAGCAGCGTGCCCTCAGTGTTCACTTACTCTGAGATTGGTTCTTCTATCAAGTTCAAGAGCTACTGCACAGCACAGCAGAGCCTGGCATGAACCCAGACAGACTCAAGCAGAATTTCCCTGAATTGGAATGATCTGCAGAAATCTCTTTATATTCTGATAACTCAAAAAAAAAATCTGACCAAATATGCTTGCAGATTTTTCCAGTCATACTCTACTGTGGATATATAGCAGCTAAGGTCACTATTTCTTTAAACAAGATGCATTCAAGTGATATATTCCAGAATAAGATTTTAATTTGGTTTGTGCTTTGATAGTTCTTGTTCAGATAATGTGTGGAATTACTTATTTGTTTATATTCCTCTTTCAAGGTCAGCCTGACATGCAGGGGAATGTTATTTAATTACAGACTCCAGATCATTGCAGCAATGAGTGCAACCATCACATTTATGCCAATGTACTGGTTTATATATCTTGGTGTTGAATGTGGATCTTCATTTTCAGTTATTCAGCAGTTAAAATGTTAATTTTTCTTCCTCTTTCTCCTCCAACAATTCTTTAAAGACATACAACATCTTCTTCAAGGACATATGTTTTTAAAGGCAACACTGCTTGTTGACTAGGGCAAAAGATGAATACAAAGTATTGTTTTCTGCCAACTTATGTCAGAAAGTCCCCACAGCAATCTAGACTATTTACATAGTTCTTTAGAGATCCTTCTGTGCTATGCATTATACAAAACCAAACTAAATGTAGTTCCCCTGAGACTACTTTTAATCTGCTTCTAAGGTGAAAAAGCAACACATGAATAATAAATGTATCAGCAGCTACATTCAAAATTGTTAGTACAGTAATCATTTATATGTGGCCATAAGATTCTTTTTTCATTCTTAAGTGTTTTAACAATGTCAATAAGCAGAGATACATTTTTTCCAAAAAGAAATTTATGTGTGGAAAACTTGACTGACCAATATTCACACTCATCCACATAAAAGCCTCACTAGTCCTTTTTTAAAAAAAAAAGTTGATAATTTTAAATTATTTCCCCAAGGGTTCAAGGTTACTCCATAAGGGTTTCATTAATGGAAGACATCAAAAAAGCAGGTGCAGTCATCTTCTCTGAGGAACACCATGCAGCCTGCAATGTTCAGTTCTATAGCCTTGCAATGACAAGAACAGCACCAGTATCAGACAGACCACCTAGTCCTGATCATTCTTGCAACTAGTTCTCTTGAAACAAGTTGCCTGGCCTGCTTGGTTTAGGATAATGCAGAGCTGCAGAAATGATGGTGATTCAAATGTTAAATTTAGCATTAGACTTTCAGACTTCTTTGTATTCAAGCTAGATAAATGTAATATTTGTACATAACACACATTAATTAAACCAGGCAATACAGGATTCAACCTACAGACATTAAAGAATAGTGGCTGCATAAAATGAAATGTATGTAGTTATATGTCTCGGTCTTGCAATACCTTGAATTTAAAGACCATATTTTATATACAGTAAAAGTCTATTTTATTGCATCAGAACATCTACTAACATCTACTAACTACCTGTTTCCCTCTTTCATGCTGTTTTCCTCTTCATATAATACTACAGTCTATATAGTCTGTAACAATATATTTACACATGTATTTTTCTTTTTGAGTTACTGAGAAAATGAAATTACATTTGGTCTACTAAATATGTTGTCATCTAAATAGCAGCTTCATTAAAGTTCATTATAAACATTACTTTTACTATTTAGAATTTACTGTAATGCTGACTACTGTTTATTTAGTTCCATTAGAAAATCTTTATTATGTGCAGACCAAACCTTACAATTATATTGCACCAAGATCTGAATATGCAACAGTAGGATTTGTAAACTGTTTTGCATTTCCTAAAGGGTAGCCACAGCACAGAAGTACAACTGCTAAAATGAACACATGAAAACTTAGTATGAATGAGAAACAAATGAACTGAAAATACAGGGAGAAATAAGGTAACAAAGGATTAATAAAATATGTCTCAAATATCCTCAAATAATGAGAGATGCATTGCATCAAGACTACAAATAAAACTTATTATTAAACTTTACAAGAAGGCCTAAGTTCCGAGCACCTACTGAATATAATGCAAATGGATATAATGCAAATGAAGGTAAAAGACAGATGTTACAATTTCTCTCACCCAAGAGGTATAACATTAAATAAATAAAAAAAAAAAAGCACAGTAGCAGAGTGTATCAGAAAAAGTATTTGCAGAGGCTCAGGAAGTATTAATGCTATTGTATAATGTACTCATGAGATTTCACCTGGAAACTCCATAAAGTTCTAGTTACCTTCACTGAAAAAAAAAAAAGAAGTTAAATTCTAACAGCAGCAGAGAAAGTTTCATAGCATGAACAGGAAAATGAGAAAGGTTGACTTTATAGAGAGTACTCAAAAAGAATTACTTGCTCACTTTACCAAAATGAAGGCTGGGATGTGGAGAGAAATTATGACTGATTTTTTTACATAACGAAGGGATGGTGTAGGAAGATGAGGTAGGATGGTGTCAGAAGAAAAGAGAATCAGCGGAAAGTAGAACTACATAAGCTGCAAGATAGACTAACAAGAAGAAATTTGTATAAACGAGACAGAAATAAATTCAGGTTGAAAGTGTGAGGAAGGATTCTGAAATGACAGCTGAGAGGTTCTGGAACAAGTGACTAGCTGAGGTGGTGGAGACAGAGAAACCCATATCTAGTTTCAGATGGCCCTTATTAGGATGGCATCCTGAGAGCAGGCAGTTTGATTCAAAGCCCAGGGCTCTCTTGCAGCTGTCCACTTATATTGGTTCAAGGAGTTAACATTGAGTTTCATAGCAATGAACACTGATGAAAGCACAGTTCAGAAACATGGAAAAATGTTGTCCTTAAACCCCAGCACTACACTGTAAACCTAACAGAAATTAAAATAAGCTTGTTTTCTGTTCAGCTCTTGATCTCTACGTTGAAATTCCAGTGACATTCAAAACAGCTGACACATAAAGTAAGTTCAGACACATGAAGAAAGTCACAGTACTCATGTGCTGTAGTCCTTTTTTTCTTCTAATTGACTTTCATAAACTATATTGTAGAGTGTGTTTGCTCTTAATCCCTGAAATTTGACAGGGTATAGATTTTTATAGAGACAATCACCATGGTATCCCAACACTTTCTATATTGGAACCTTTCAACACTTGGCTCGATTAAAAACTGGATTTCCAGAAAAGTGTCAATACCTTTATGCTGATTTTTACTGTGTAAAAATTCTCAGCTAGAAAAAACCCACAAATTTACGATAATATAGTTGGTAACATTCAAGTGACACATACCTTCCACACTCTCTCTGTTTCTACAATTAAAAGAATTGAGCTAGACAAGACCCACAACTGTATATTCTAGAACATCTACCAAAATGTTAAATACAATCTGGGAAGAAAATACTGTCAGCAGCTTTTTTCTATGGCTGAATTAATACAGTCTAAGGTCAAAAACTTTGCATTTTCCCAATGCAAAGCCAAAGCTGTGGAAGATATATCTAAACTGAAGAAAATAATCTCATCAACTATGCTAAATATGTTAGTTGTGCTCCTTAATCTTGAAGAAAAGGTCATTAGCTAGATTTTGTTCTGTTAATAGCTGCAGGATGACTCAGAATAAACTGTAAAAAACTAAGGCAGCACGTGTAATAGGTTTGAGAGCTATGTGTATGGATCTGTTCAAAGGCAGTGACTTGCACTGTACAGCACAAGTATAGGTAGTGCCTCTTCTTGGGAGTTGCAACATCTAAGGGTACTGCCAATCTGAACAGACATCCAGTGACACAGGAGCAATATGGCTGAATCTATTACTAGGGACCAGTAATCACCTGCACATGCTGCCTTCTATGCTAAGGAAAAATTGGTTGATCTTGTGAAATGATTTATTTCCTTCCCTTGGAGGTCTTCATAATGCCAAGTCTTTACAGATAGTAAGAAACAGGCAGAAATAATGTTATATATATATATATACATTACAACCACTCAAAAGGTCATATAATATTATTCAGATGTATAGTCTTTCCTAAATGGGACAATCTTTCCTTAAAAGACATAGGCCGAGTGTTTCTTTCACAGATGTTTCTAAGGAATCTCCATAAGTTTAGGTCAGGAGAAAAAAACTCTCCCAATTTCTTAATTATTTTTTACACATTTCCTGAAGAAAGGGATTAATTAGCATCTCTGCTACAAACAGAGCTGTTCATGTACGTCTTTGGTTCAGTAAATGTCTGGCCTAATTCAACAAATATGTTATTGAAAGGTCAGCTACAGAACTGTTATGAAAATCTGTTTTTTACACAATATGATGCTTCTACAAAAGTATAAGCTATATTCTGAGATCACTTTCTTCTATCCTTGATCCAGCAGAGTACTACTTTATTCCATAACCAGACTATGTCTGCATACCATTTGCATTTTTTCATAGAATCATAGAATAATTTGTGTTGGAAGGGATCTTTTAAGGTCATTTAGTCCACCTCCCCTGCAATAAGCATGGATATCTTCAACTAGATCAGATTGCTCAGAGCCCCGTCCTACCTGGCCTTGAATGTTTACAGGGAAGGTGCATCTACCACATCTCTATGCAACATGTTCCAGTGTTTCACCACCCTCATTGTAAAAATGTCTTCCTTATATCTCATCCAAATTTATAGATAAGCTTCTTATTCAACTCTTTACATTGACAGAAGAGACTAAGTACTGGGAAAACAGGATAAATTGTTTTTAAAATTACTGGAGGGTCACCCTGATCATATAGTATAAATATCCTTGGTTTCTGACTCACTCAGAGTAAAGGTCTGTCGTGTTTTCACCCTGGTAGGCAGCTAAGCCCCACACAGCCACTTGCTCACTCCCCCATAGTGAGATAGGGAAGAGAATTGCAAGGGTAGAAGTGTGAAAACTTGTGGGTTGAGATAAAGACAGTTTAATAAGTAAATCAAAAGCCACACACATGAGCCAAGCAAAATAAGGAATTTATTCACTACTTCCCATGGCAGGCAGTTGTTTGATCATCTCCAGGAAAGCAGGGCTCCATCATGCATAATGATTACTTGGGAAGACATATAATACTGAATGTCCCCTCCTTTCCTCCTTTTTCCTCCAGCTTTTATTGTTGAGTGTGACACCACATGGCAAGGGACATCTTTTTGGTCCATTGTGGTCAGCTGTCCCAGCTGTCCCAGCTATCCTCACAAATCCTTGTGCACTCCCATGCTACTTACTCGCTGTCAGGGCAGCGTGAGGAGCAGAAAAAGCCTTAATGCTGTGTAAGCACTGCTCAGCAGTAACTAAAATATCGCTCTGTTATCAAGACCGTTTCCATCACAAATCCAAAACACAGGTCCATACAAGCTACTATGAAAATGAACTCCATCCCAGCCAAAAACAGTACACAGAGACAGAGAAATCTCCAGGGAAAGCACTGAATATTTTATTCAATGGTATTTTCTCTCCCCAAAGTCCACTTTTCTAGTCTTCTTAGGAGTATCTTCACAGAACCACAATATGATATGGGTTTGGAAGGGACCTCTGGACATCATCTGGTCCAATCCCAGTGCCAAAGCAGGTCCACCTAGAGCAGTTTGAACAGGAAGCTGGGTGGGTTTTGAATGTTTACAGAGATAGAGACTCCACCACCTCCCTGGGCAGCCTGTTCCAGGGCTCTGCCACCCTCAAAGTAAAGAAGTTCTTTCTCATGTTTAGTCAGAACTTCCTATGATCAAGTTTGTGCCCATTATTTCTTGTCCTATCCCTGGGCACCAATGAAAAAAGACTGGCCCTATCTTCTTGCCACCCTCCCTTTAAGTATTTATAAGCATTGATCAGATTCCTCCTCAGCCTTCTCTTCTCTAGACTAAAAAGATCCAAGTCCCTCAGCCTGTCCTCATAAGAGAGATGCTCCAGGCCCCTAATCACCTCTCTAGCCCTCTGCTATACCTCCTCCAGCAATTGCCTGTCCTTCTTGAACTGGGGAGCCCAGAACTGGATAGAGTGCTCTAGATGGGGCCTCACCAAGGCAGAGTAGAGGGGCAGGATAACTTCTCTCAACCTGCTGGTTACACTCTTCCTGATGCACCGCAGGATGCCATTGGCCTTCTTGGCCACAAGGGCACATTGTCAGCTCATGGATCATCCTACTGTCTACTAGACTACTGAGGAGGTCTCTCTCCTCAGAGCTGCTATCTAGCAGGTCAGCCCCCAACCTCTACTGGTGCAGGGGGGTTATTTTGCCCCAGGTGCAACACCCTACACTTGCCTTTGTTGAAGTTCATAAGGTTCATCTCTGCCCAACTCTCCAGCCTGTCCAGGTCTCACTGTGTGGTGGCACAGCCTTCTGGTGTGTCAGCCACCCCTCCCAGTTTTGTATTGTTAACTTGCTGAGGTTACATTCCGTCCCTTCGTTCAGGTCATTGATGAATTTCTTGAAGAGGACTGGACCCTATACTGACACCATGGACCTCCTTCTGGACGTCCAGACGTCTGGACGATTCTGTGCCCCTAATCACAAACCCTCTGAGCAATGTCTTTCAACCAGTTTTCAATCCACCTCACTGTCCATTCTTCTAAGTTTACCTGTGAGGTTATCTTCTAGCCATTAAGTTATTGAGCAACAGAAAAATTACCTTCTTGTTCTGCCTAATGCAGGTATTACTCAAAAAATGTGTCTACTTTGCTACAGAACATTCCATTTGACCATTATTTTATTTTCAAGGTTTAAACAAGTAATTTAGCTATTTTAATATTCTTCACTGGAACCTCTGAAAATGTCAACTATTTGTAACTGCTTGCTACAGACCTACTTTTTTTAATTGGGGAGCTCATTCAGTTGTACCTCATCCTGGATGCTTCAAATGGCCAGAAAAATTTAAATGGAACCAGCTTTCAGTACAGAAGGTAATTCTATCAAGGTTAAAACTTTGTGAAAACATTTTTACAGGGGTCTTTTTAGGAGGATTAATAATGAAGGGAAGAAAATCTGATAGAACAAGAATATGAATTAAACCTTTCTTTTACCCCTTCCTCATTGTTTTAGTTAGTTAATCTGTTCATAGACAAATTCAGTGGTCAGATTCAAATATAAGCCCAGATCTCTTTCTATTTTAAGCAAAAAATCAGACTTTATAGTGGTCCCTGTGGTCCCCCCACTGATAACTCAGTTCCCATAGATTTCTGCAAAGAGACAAGATCACATGGAAATTCAAGGATCTCCCTGTGAAAATCACTTGAATAACCCTTAGTCTCTTCTTTTCCAAGTCAGGGATCCTGGGGAGGTCTGTGAATATTTTTGTACCAGTGTAGTTATTCAGGACAAGGGCAACTCAAAACACTTCTTTTTCAAAGCTTGCTCTATCCTGTGACAGCTGCTGACCTAGTGACAATTACTGGCAATGGCTTAAACACAAAAGTGTCACTGCAAGGTAAGAATTGTTTGAAAAGTCTTCATTTGTTGGTTATTTTTTTCCAGCTACAATAATTTTTTGTTGTTGTTGCTTTATTCCTGTTAGCAGAACCCAGTGACCAAGTGGTAAAATGGCAGTTGAAATTCAATAGCAATGTGAGAAGTAATGCAAGCAGGAAAAAACGTTTTTATTGATAGATGCTGAGGACTCCAATCAGTCATAATCACTAAGAAAAAACTATGAGAACTATTGTGTATATTCCTCTGAAAATCTCGAGAAAATACTAAACCAGCAGTGTAGGTAGTAACTGGGTGTTGGGGGTCATTCCAGAAAGAATTAAGAACAACCCACAAGAAATAATTTTGTCACCTTTTGAACCCACACATATTCCATATTGGAATATTTCATTAAGGTCTGGTCAAATGATGGACAAAAAAAAGTACACTAGAAGAGGAACAGATCTATAGAAGGGTTTACACATGATGCTTTTGAAACCATCTCCCATAAAATTCTCACCAAAAAAGTTGATGATGCATGGGCTGCATGAGTAGACAGTGAGGTGGATTTAAAACTGCCTGAATACCCAGGCCTAGGGGTTGCTGATCCATGGCATGAAGTCTAGTTGGAGACCAGTAACTAGCAATGTATGCCAGGGGTCAATACTGGGTCAGATCCTGCTTAACATCTTCATTAATAATGTGGACAGTGCAGCAGTGTGTACTCTCAGCAAGTTTTCTGGTGACACAAAGCTGGGAGGAGTGGCTTATACGCCTCAAGGTCATGCTACCATCCAGAGGGACTTGGACACACTTGACAAATGGGCTTATAGGAACCTTATCAAATTCAATGAGAAGTGCAAAGTCCTACACCTGCTGAGAAATAACCCTAGCCACCAGGACATGCTGGAAGCCAAGTGTCTGGAAAGGAGTTTTGCAGAAAAGGACCTAGGGTTCCGGGTGGACACCAAGTTGACCAGGAGACAGCAATGTATCCTTGCATGAAAGAAGGCCAGTAGGGAGGTTAATTTCAAATGTACTGTTAGAACTGAAATGCAATGAACACGTAGGAACACATTCAGATGTGATTACGTTCATCAGACGAACAGCAAGTCTGTCACTGGATTGGATGACTCTTCCCTTCTTCTAGAAGAATTTCTCAGTCTTCCTGATATTGCTTTGTATTTTATGTCTTTGGCCAGTGTTGCTCTCTTTTTATTTTCTAACATTTCATATATATATAGATAGGTTATATGCCCATAGAATACATCATTTTTAAGCCATTATAGTACACTGACCAAAACATGTGTGTCTCTGTAACTATATGAACACAACTTGACACAAATATTTCAGTCTTTTGTTCTGCTGTAGGCTACATAACTGTGTGAGAAAAAAAAGGCATGTTCAAATACTTTATTTTCCTTAAAACATTAAGACTAATCTCTTAAAATTGGAAAGTTTTTATTCACAGAATCACAGAATGGCTGAGGCTGAAAGGGAGTCAGCAGAAGGGCTTCTTTTCAATCTTATTATCTCCATGATGTAATTATACATCCACATACCATGAGAAACAGGACTATTATTGTGAATTATCACAGAATTGTCAGTGTTGAAAGGGACCTCTAGAGATCATCTAGTCCAACTACCCTGCCAAAGCAGTATTGCCTAAAGCACATTACTGAGGACTGCATCAACGTGGGTCTTGAAAACCTCCAGAGAAGGGGACTCCACAACCTCCCTGGGCAGCCTGTTCCAATGCTCTGTCACCCTCACCATTGTATGTTTTCTCACCATTTTCTCTTTAGTAGGTATTTTGCAAAATAAAGCTTTAGTGTATGTCTTCAGCTAAACTTTACAGTATTAATTACGACACAACTATTACTAGGTTATCAGATTGATTAGCTGCTCTCCCCCATCTGAATGGAATTCTCCTGCTCTTACAGGCTAGTCTTGAAACAGCAAAGTGAATAGCATTCCTAAGAACAGAAGAATTTAATCCTGAGGCCAATATTAATTTCAGACTTCAACAAACACTGAAACACTTTCAAAAAAGAAGTGTTCTTGTGCTTCCAAAGCAGGGTTCACTTAAAGATTTCAACTGTCTTTCTACCTCAGAAATGATAATAACCTGCATTTCAACTCAAGAATTCCAGAGATGTGAGAACTTTCCTGGATATCTGATTAATTATGCAAAGAGAAATGTGAAGGATGTTAAGAAGATCTAATCAGATATGCATATCAAAGCAGCAACAACCCAGTCTTCTTTTAAAGACCTGGAAAGTAGGAACTACTGCACAATCAGCAGTAACCTTATCTATTGCAGATGTAACAATAAGACTTGCTAGTTTACAAAGGCAAAAGTTTTTAAGAGCAAGTGTTTGTAACAATATCTGCTTGAAAGAAAAATTCATGTTTACCATTCCTTGGAGTGCTGCTCCAGCAACTTGTCCAATCTAGAAGAAAAATGAATTTGTTTAGGTATAATATATTAAAAAAAAAAAAGCATATTGTGTTTGCTAAAAGCATCAATGTAGTAAAGAGAAAATATGAATAACAAAGGCAGAAGTAGTCTGGCCATTCATGTAGCACTGCCCAAATACATTTCATATTTGCAAATACAATTCTTTGTCTTAGAGTACCTTCAATGAAAATTTAATGTACATGTGCTGAGGTCAGAACAGCCTGATGTGGCCTGAAAATGGACTGGAAGTCCACAAGGAATGACGGGACAAATCTGAGCCACTGAGAGAACAAACACCTGGCCATGTATTATTTTCGCTAGTGTTGTATAGGAAGAAACGTGAAAGTTTGTGCAGTCTTAATTTGCCTCTGAAGTGGACAAGGACATCAAACTGGAAACAGGCTACTCAGATAGGCTGTGGAGTCACCAGCCTTGGAGACAGTCATCTGGATCTAGGATCTTGGATCTAGGTGGCACTTCCCGGGCAGGGAGGCTGGACAAGATGACCTCCAGAGGTGCTGCTCCAGCACCAACCTCAGCCATTATGCAGACATAAGTAAAAGTATGAAAGGAAAAAAAGAAAAGCTATAATTAAATTGGTGAAAGTGATAGTTGATACATCAAAAAGACAACATATGAATTTTCATTGATTAATATATAGAAAGAAATGAGTTATTGCAGAATTTAAATCATAAGAAATGAGATTTAGTGTATGAAATAGAATAAAAACAGGCAAAACACCTAGTCCAGTCTGAGGCTGCTCTGAAATAGGAGGACACTGTCTGCAGAGATAAAACTAACTGGAGAGGCCTTTCGCAGGCTGGCTTGACACTGCTGCTCATTAGTAATAAAAAATGCATTCTATAGGGAATTTGCTGGAGTGTAGCTGCCTTCCATGGGGGCTGTAGAAAGTAACAAAGGCCATTTCCTCAAGTCATGAAAATAAAAACAACCCAGCAAGTTATCCTTCTCCCTTAGGTCCTCTCTTCTCTAGATGAACATAAAGAGAATGGAGAACAGCACGGAAGTGTGCAGCACAAAGGACTGTGATTACTTCTGGGTATTTTTGCTAACAGGCCCAAACCAGCTCTTGGTTAGCATAACTGAATCTTCCAGATTATTATTTGCATTGTCATACTAGGAAGTAACTCAACTGGATTCCTGTCTTTGACCTATTAAATAATCAATTATTTGTACAATGGAGCACTGCCATCAAGAGACATCAGAGTCCCACACACCAAAGTAGGTAAAATGTTGTGTAAAATAGAGAAACAAATCCCATCAGCTTGCACAAGGGAATTTTGCCCATTGCCCACACTGTGCAGGAAGGGGCAGGATTTTGAAATCATCAACACAAGCTTTAAGCATCTCAAGTACTTCACTCTTTTCTTCCAAAAATAAACTATTTAGTGAGTTCAGAAGTACTTCTGAAGCTTCATGTCCTTTTCTGTCCCCAAATCTATGATTTAGGAACATGACTACTGCAGATTACCAGGTGTCCATTAAAGGGAGGCTAGGATAATCACAAATGCCTGGCTAGCAATGCATTTTCTGTGCCACTATAAGCAGTAGGATTTGAAAACATGCAAAATCCATGTGCTTGCAGAGAATTTTTTTCAGGAAACTCTCTTAGACAGGTTTCCAAAATACTGCACAGAGTGAGAACTTCTTGGCTGCTTGTCATAAGCCACACATTGCTAATGCCGAGTGTAAAGGATTTGAGCAATAGCAGTGCCTATTTGAAGCAGGCAGATTGGAGCTACATCTTTCCAGTCCCCAGAAAGCTCTGCACAGCCTTTCAGTACAGAAACAGAACTGCTCCAAAAGCTACGATTTGGTGGTGCTCTGGCAACACAACACATTTAATGGGATGGTGTGAATGTAGCTTGCTGTGAGGGTGCAGGAGAGCAGGGATGCACCCTGGGTGAGATGCCACAGACCCTGCTGGGCAGCGCTTACACCTAGAGGTGCATTCCCACTGTCCCAGAGGGAGGTAGACAGGGCAGGACGGTGACAACACAGGGTCCTCTCAACAGCCCAGTGGTCACCAGGCAATAGCAAGGCAACACCAAGGTACAGCCAGGAAATCCAAGCAATAACCCAGGAACAAGAGGAGAGACAAACACTCCTACAGCAGGGCTCAGACAAGCACTAGTAGCCCAGGACCGGGCTTAAATGGAGACATCTGTCAGGAGGTGTGGGGAGGTCCCAGGTGAGGCCAGTCAGGGCCATCAAGGACTATTTGTGCCCTCAGGACCCCTGTATATAAGGTGAACTCTTCTGCACCTAATACTCATCTGCAAAAAATATTTGTCATTCAAACTGAAGTGCAAATCTCAGAAATGGAAAATGGAAAGTATTGGGCTGTAAAATAATAGCATGCTGCCCTTTGCAAGCTTAGCTCCCTGTGAAAGAGTTGTTTTTGCATTTCCCAATGAAATTCTGTGACATAGCTAAATTGATTTACAAAAGCTTTTAAAACAGAAATGTGTTGGATTTTAAAAACTGCTCGTTTTCTAGTACTCTCACAAAACAGAGGTTGTATGCACCCTTATTAGGACAATAGGCAATTCATCAAAACAAGGGTGCTTCTATAATGTGAGCTGTTGGTAGCACTGTGCAGAAAACATAGGGCAGGAGCAGGTGCCTGAGCCTTAAGGAAAATTCAACAGTAATGCCTCTATCCTGTTTTGCATTTCCAGGATATGTGAAATTACCTCATTAACTACTGCTAGCTGCAGTGGTAGCACAGGTGAGGCACTGACACTGTCTCTGATTTATAACTCTCACTCACCCAGCCTGTACTGGGAATTTACATCACCATCTCCTTCTTTCCTGCTTGTCTCTCTGTATCCAGTTCCAGAAGACACACTTGCCACCAAGATCTGCCTACATTGCTTATAGCTTATTATGTCTTGTGCTGGTTGTTTTGCCTGTGAACTGGGATTTGTATAAAAACAACATGTATGGAAAACTTTCCATTCTCTACCAGTGATGTTGTTTTTTCATTTTTTTCAAATGACTGAAGACCATCTTATATCAGTCAGTTTTGGTCCCCTGGAACAATCAAAACCTCTTTAAAAAAACACAATAAGTTTGCTTGAAATTTTATCTGTTTACTAAAGGAATATGTTGACGGCTATTGCCTGTTCGTAATTTTATTACTTTCTTCCTATATTTTCTAATAAAATTTAAATCTGCAATACATCAATAGGCACATGATCAAGTTTGTTTATAAAAAGAGTATGTACTAGACAGAAAAAATCAATACACTAAATTTGTACCCTAACAGCTAATTTACAGTAGCATTTGATATTAACTTCATATAGTTACTTCATCATTCCTGGGCAGTGTTTCCAAGAAAAAAAAAAAAAAATAAAAAAGCTTCTCTGGTGTTAAGGCAACAGGAACTATACAGAAGAACTTCTGTAACTGATATGTGGTTTTTTAGAAACTAACCTAAACTTCTACCCAGAATTATTGCTTGTGTTCACTATGGTCTTGAATTGATGACACCTCTAAGTCTTATCGCATATAAATAAACAGTTAGAAAACACTACTTTCAGACCTAAAGGAAGAATAACATATAGGCAACAATAAACTTCTTAAGAAGTACCATTCTACAGTAATTTTCCAGTGCCACCCTAGAAATCAGCTTATCTTTTTTTTCATAGTAAAGGTAACTTTCTATTACTTAATTTCATATACCTCACTTTCTTAGAGAGTGTCCAAATAACAGTAGATCACAGTCTTCCCCTGACCCAACAACAAAATATGCTCTAACGACTGAAAAAAAACCCTGAGTGACAACATTTATGAAATTTTAGTAACTCTGTTAAGGAACATGGCTTCTACTTAAAATCCTTTTACTTTGAAACTATTTATATAAATAGATTACTTTGCTCTTAGGCTAGAAAAAAAGTTCAGTAGCACAGGAAATAAAAAGAAAAGAGCAATGAAAAGGACATGCCAGATTACATGACACTTACATTTCAATTGGCGACCCAAATATTAGCCTCCTTCTGCTCCAATTTCAATTTTGTTGTGTTATCAAGCGTAACACCATTTCAGAGGAACAATACCATCAACACTAGATCTACCACACGTGACAAGCTTACATTTATAAATTATTGTAACACATCAATATTTTCCTGGGAATATCAACGTGCAAATCATAAATCTGACTGTTAAATTTTGTATCTCCTCTGTATGGCCCCTTTTGTCTATATGTCTGATAAGGTTAATGGTAATTTTAACAAGATTTTTATAGATAAAACCTCAAATTACCCCTTGATATTTTACACAGTGGTACAAGAGGAGGAAAAAATAAAAGAAGACAGTGATTTTGCAAATATGTCTCTTTCTCAAAAAGTCCATTTACTTTTTGAGAATCTTTGCTACTGCCAAAGAATATGAATGCTAAAGCTTCTGAAGCACTGGTGACATGGCAGCAAAAGTTCAGTGGAGAATTTATTTTAATTTCAAACTCATTAAATTCCTGAAAATAACAGGTTTTGAGCAGGAAGCTGGCATTTCATCACTGAAAATGTAATTTATGATCCTGAACTGAGACAAGACCCCAGTGCACAAGGCAGAAGTTAGAGATGAGAGATAGTGCTGGGCTCCATGAAAAGAGACCTTTAAATAATACACAATAAAAACAAATGTAGTCTTCTTTTAAAGCATAGTTCTACAGCTGTGCTCAAAAAAGCATGAACCATGTACCACGAACCACATGATGAATGTGTGTAAATGTTCACTGAGACTTAGACTAAAGGTCAAAATATATATCAGTCAATCAGTCAAGCAACTGTTTCCTTTGATTTTCACAGATAGCTCTTTGGATGCACAGATGGAGGATTTAAAACATTTGCTGCTGTAAATTACAGAGCATCACAATGGTCCTTCCTCATACTTCAGCTTTGTACTGCATATGTCATCTTAGTATCTAATTCTTGAAACATGATGAACCATTCTTTATTATATTTACTTCAAATAGTTCTTCAGAGATAGTAAAATTATTTGTATGTGAAGTTGTATATATGAGGATCAAGACCTTATTGTGTAAGCATATGGACATGCACTATGTGTAAGGTATATTCAAATTGTGTGGTTGAACTTGGTCCTACATTTGAGAAACTTTTCAAATTTACATATTATAATTACTTAAACTTCTATTAACACTAATTGATAGATTGCTTTGATGTGCTGACACTATGGGAATCACCTTGTGTCAAGAAGAAAATACTGAAGCAACTGCAGTAAGCCTTAATGATTTGGAAAGCATTCAGGCATCTATCTCAGCTATGAATGTTTTTACTGTTACCTGTCACCCTTCTCAGCCAGCTCCCACTTCTCTATTTGGCTGGGTCTTCTTTCCTATTATAAACTTTTTCAGTGGATCATCCAAAGCAGCAAACTTTGTTTCCTTCATGTGTGCAGTACCTGAAAGGACCTCAGAACTCTTCAATAACAAGAGTAACTGCAAATTGTAATTCAGACCATTGAATTTTCACAAGATTTTCTTCTTCCTCTGCCTGAGGAAATAGGTCTAAACTCTTAATAAAAATTTTTGCTAAAAAGTTCAACTAACTCTGTATAAGCTTAAGAGCCAAAGAATAACTATGAAAACTAAGACTTTTTAAGAGAAAAAGCCACCAATTATTTCCTTTAATTTTTATCTGAATATTTATCTGAATATCTATAGTTTTCAGTAGTTTTGCATATATTAAGATGCTTATACATTAACATTTCCTCTATCTCTGTCATTACTGATTGTTTTTAAAGATACTAATGGAGAAATACAGCAATTTCAGTTTCACACAAGACAGCTAAAGATTGAAATGGATACCCTTCTAGACCATTTTTTATTGTCTTTTTAGGTAAGTATGGCACATGGCAAGACTTTCATTTTGCAATTTGACCATGTCTTTAGGTTTAGAATTAGTTCGATATATTTGTTCCCTCATTGTAGACACAATGTATGTCAGTATTTTCACTTACACAGATCAAGTGCTCTCAAACTGTGAGGTTCGCTTTCCTGATGTGATTTAGATCTCTTCCAGGGCAAGATGTACCAAGCCCAGGGAAAACACCAAAACCAACACTCAGTTTTTCTTACTTTTCTCCATTTGGGATAAAACAAACCTAATTTATGATTAATAGAATAGGTGGTTCTGGTTTTTGCTGATTTCCAAGCAGAAGCAAGCTGGCAAAGCAAGAAATAACAGTAGATGTGTACATCCAGATGTATCTATCATAATAGTGTGCTATTTCTAGAGGACTATTAGAAAGAAGTTAATCCGCAGACTTGTTTACCTCAGCAGATGAAACATATCAGATTGGTCTTATTTTGCAAGTTTTTGATTCTTTCTTTTTTTCCTGAACGTAATGACACTTTTATCAATAAGCCATGAAGTCACCTTTCCAAAGGTATGTATTGGCTATCTGTTGGGGGGGGGGGGGGGGGGGGGGGGGGGCGGGGGTGTGTGGGGGGGGGGGGGGGGGGGGGGGGGGGGGGGGGGGGGGGGGGGGGGGGGGGGGTGTAGATAATTAAGCAGAAAATTGCTTGATGCCGGATTTCTGGAAAAGCTTCAACCTTGAAATCACATATTTTAAACTGGACACTCAAGCCACGTATGAAGGTATGGGGTGACAAGTCATATTAAGAACCAAAGCTTGAAAACTAATCACATAATTAGAATTACTTCCCCACAGTGGTAGGCCAGACTATGCATGAAATAAAAGATTAGGAAAAGAAAGGATCAGTCTGATTTGTCCCTTATTAAACAACATCTAGTGCTCAATCTGATCTTCTTTTAAGCTCTTTTTAAAATTAAGGACATATTTATTCCCTTTGGTCAAGATCCCCAGCTCTCCATTCCCATGTCAATGACATCTTCAGCTAGTGCCAATGTCAGGTCTTGAATTACAGATAACAAATACCTTATTAAAAAGGATAAATATACTTAATGTTTCCCTATTTCCTAAATCTTAACTTTATTTATTAAAGTGTTCTTTATAAAAATATTCTGTATTTGGTTGGAATATTATTTTATTTTAACGTGGAAAAAATATCTAGGTATTACAAATTTTCAGTTGTTCTGATTATTCCCTCCTCTTCTCTGTAGCAAATCTCTTCTTTTCTTCCAATAAACAACACTGTTTCCTTACTCAGACTTCATTGTAAAAATTATTCTTCTTTAATTTAGCCAGGACTCACCTGGTCCTACAAAAGAAGCATTTCTGAGCCTTTGCATAAGCTGCTGTTAGGAGAGTAAACTTCATCTTCAGTAAAAAGCTTCCAAAATTGTTTATGTGTGAATCAACTAATTTGTGATTGTGCTCCTACTAGACGCTGTGTGTTTTCAAGCAGCTTTCTGTAGAAATACATTTGTTCATATATTTCTTATGTCAGCTCTCATTCTTCAAGATAAACCTGCTTATAAGATTCAGAAGTTTTGTAAGTTTCTGAAGATTCCTGACTAGAGCTTATGAAATATTTGTTCTTTTTTCTTTCTTTTTTAGCTAACTTTTAATCATGTTACTGCGTTTGGATAACACAGAAAGATCCTTTTTTCCATATAGGAAGACATAAATGGGCTCAAAAGACAAGTAGTTTCAAATATAATTTTGAAGTAAGCAAGAATGAGGCTTGAGAATTATGTTTTTCTCAGTTTGACAGTCAGTAGTTACTCTGTTGGAGCACCTTCTTTTCATAGAATCATATAATCTTAAGTGTTATGCTATACAAGAAGAAAAAGCCTACAATATGTGTATAGAAAGTAGTAAAATCAAGCACTGAACTGTGAAAATAAAGGATTTGAAGCAACATTTGTGATTTTAAATTGTTTCCATTTTAGACATACATTATTTATCATAAACTATCATTACATAATTAATTTGAACATTTTCCACATAGTTCTGACTCAGTGTGTAGTCATTACTGAAGTGAGTAAATATTTAGTGGCAAACTTCAACCCATCTTTTCCTATAAGAACCTTTACAGAAATTGAGAGATCTGAGGAATATAATACAAATTGCATTGGCCAGTAACGTTAGTAATTTTTAATATTCTCCCACATCAAGTGCCCTTGAATATATATAACATTTATTTATACAACTGATCAAACATGTTTTCTCTAGGGATGCTGTTTTAACTTCTGGGACTATACTGTAGCCTAAATTCCAAACATGTCAAAAAATGTTGAACATGGAAATCTGTACTGCTCAGTGCTCCTAGTAGCCTTCAGTACTGCAAAGTAGTCTCTAACGGATGGAAATGAAGGAGACTTTTCATCTTGTGCACACAGAAGAGCATAAAAAATACATAATAAATGGAAAGACATTTTCCTTCAGGATCAGTTTCCTTCAGAAACAATTTGTTCTTTATAATCTAATAGAATCTACAAAAGAATCAAAAAAGGGTACAAAGTCTACTGAATGTAATGATGAAGATATGAAGAGGGATTCAGATATTTTACTGGTTAGGGAGTTAGCACAACATATACACACACAAACCCTTAATTTAAAAATAAAAGAAGGAGTTGTCCCGGTTTGAGGTAAAACAGGACCAATTTTCTGCTCAGTAATTTTAGTTTGCAGATAAGCCTCTTCTAACTGAACTCTCTGAAATTAATGGCGTATTTTTAGGACTGTTGTCCACTTCCAGAGACTGATAAGACCTGATTATTTACAATTTATGCCAAAGAATGGTATGCAGAGAGGCTTCTGCTTTTACTTATTGCTATAACAACCAAGGCCAGCTCACTTTGTTATTTGCCCCATTGGAGGGTAAGAAACAGAAAAGTACAGAGGGATTGTACCTGTGTGGAGAAACAGACATGACAGGTGACCCAAAACTGAACATCTGGGATATTCCATACATTTGCATCATGCTCAGTATAAAAGCTGAGTGATCAAAGGGTCAGCCTCTTTCTTCAATGGCCAGCGTCCCAAGGAGGACCCTGTCTGTTCATCTGCCTTTGATCCCGATCCGTGTGTTCCTGACTCCAGAGCTGGAATCCAGTTCCTGTTCATCAAAGGAGTCCAGTCTGGGACTTCCTCAGTGTCTGCCAGTGATGTGATCATCATCCTGGGAGCTTAATACAGTTTTTTATATATTGTCTATACTTCACTATTTTATTTCTATTATTTTATTAATATTTTCATTAAAGTCATTTTGTTTCTTCTAAACTCCTAAGACTCTTTCTCTCTCCCTCCTCTCCTTGGAGAGAGATGGCCGAGAGCATCTGTAATTCGTCTCAGGGGCCAGTGTGGCCCAAACCACAATAGGAGTGAAGAACAGTTAGCAAAATTCCCTAAAAGCCTTTCTATTAAGTAACATGACAGATTCTTATATTAATAACATTATTCCAATATTGTTTCATAAAACTATTGAATGTGTTGCTGTTAATACTCAAACTTGTCCAGAAGCACATGTCACTTCACAATTTTTCTTATGGGTTTTCTTTTTAAGATTCTCTGCATATAATTAAGTGGTTAGCTGAAAACCAGTAAGCTGTCACAGACAAACACGCAACCTTCAGCAGACACCCAGAGGGGAATTACTGATGCCTGTTTCCAAGATGGGACCTGACGCTGAGGTCTCTGTCTCGCTGTGCACAGTGGCCATCAGCACCCAGGTGTGGGCAGGGGGGCTGCACCACTGGTTCCATCGGGCTCCAACAGCCCCAAAGTTGAGGAGGGCACAGCTCAGCTCCTCAGGCAAGGTGACTGCGCCTCTGGGCGCCCCTCGTTTAAGAAGGCTCAAAGACCCTCCCCTTGCTTAAGAAAGGACAAAACACCTTGGTGTTTTGAGGTGAGGGGTGAGGAAAAGCAAAAAAACACCTCACCTCGGTGGCGGTGAGGTGAGGGGTGAGGAAAAGAAGTGAGGGAACAGTCCTTTGATCACCAGGTTCAGTGGAGGAGGGGAGGAGGGATTCTAGGGACCTGCAGTTCATGGGGAGACAATGGTGGAGGCGACCCCCTTGCTGAAGCTATGGAGGACCCCATGGCACAGGAGGTGGTTATTACCTGAAAGAAGCTGCTGCCATGGACAGCCCACACTGGAGCCCAGGAAAAGCTTGAGGAGGGAGGAGCAGCACAGACATGCTATTATGGACTGACCACAACCCTCATGCCCCATTATTCTACAAAAGGAATGTTTTAAGAAGTCACTCTTTATGAATTTTGTTTATGCTCAAGCATAATATTTTTTTATATATTTGATAAAGTACATTCATATACTTCACACTGACCTTTCCAATGGATTATTCAGCCTTATAGCAGCTTTTCCATATCTGAAGAGTACCTACAAGACTTTTGACATAGGCATGTAGTGATAGGACAAGGAGGAATGGCTTCAAACTAGAAGAGGGGAGATTTAAATGAGATATTAAGAAGAAATTCTTTACTGTGAGGGTGGTGAGGCACTGGAACAGGTTGCCCAGGAAAGTTGTGGATGCCCCATCCCTGAAAGGGTTCAAGACCAGCCTGATGGGGCTTTGAGCAACATGCCGTAGCGGGAGGTGTCCCTGCCCAAGGCAGGGGGGGTTGGAACTTGATCTTTAAGGTATCTTCCAATCCAAACCATTATATGATTGCATGATTCTATGGTTTCCACTTTATCAGGTGTACCTAACAGTCTTTTTCCTCTACAAAACCTGTTACACATCTCAGGTAAAAAATTTTCACAAATATTTAATTCATGTAATATTTTTCATGCATTATCAGAAATTGTCTATATTTTTTTCAATTAACAGTTTTTAATTAAATCTTTCCAGAAACATGTAATTACAGATCAAATCATAATTTGTGAAATTTAAAAAGAAAGTTCCAAATTGCCAGCTGTCAAGTAGCAGATAATTGCCAGTGAAATCTAAGGAAATAATTGGGGTTTTTTAAACTTTTTAGCACTTTTCAGTATTTCTTAAGATGTAATTACAAAGAAAACAACATATGTCTGAATTTGTCTACACTGCTATCCCAGAAACTTCTGATCTGGGCTGGATGTGATAGTGAACTATTCTTGGCAACTTTGCCTTAGTAAGTTCTGCTTTTCCTAATCCATGAGATAGATTTTCAGAGCCCTCCCTGCTCTGCATGCTCGCTCAGGTATCCGGCATTTTTAAGCACATAATTTAAAACTAACTTGGCATCTCTAACCTACACCAGTATCACAGAAATAACTGCCATGTAGACCTACTCGAAGATTATTTGGGTGCATACAACACAGCAGCTGCTGTTGTTTCTATCTTAATATCATTAACCTATGAAAATACATTCAACATAACTGCAGCCTGCCACGCTGAACTTCATAAAGTAGTTCAAATCATTGTTTGCTGCAGGTCATTAAGAAACTAGTAAACAGACTATTTAACGATGATGCTAATGTAAATTTTCCATGACAGCAGTCACTGGTATCCTGCTGACAAACGATAATGTCATTGCAACGTGTCCTTAGAGCTCAGTAATTACTTCTGTATTCATAAGTGTATTGGGATGAAAGTTTACCTGATCTGAATGTGAAAAGTCTCAGTAATGTTTACACATGCTACCTGTGTCAGGAGCATGTATGACATGAAATACCTCTAAAGAAATAATCTGTTCACATGGGGCATTACATTGCCTTCTTCGCACTACACAAGATTCTTCCTGAAATACAGCATTATTAAACTATAGTTTTAGCTTCTTAGCTTACAAGATAATGTAATAGTAATGTAATTTAATGTAATAGGAAAACATTTCTAGAAACAAAAAATTAAATACTTCCAAAAAATTGCAATAAAATAGGTTTAAAGGCATCCTGCCCACCTGTGTGAAACAGGCTTTTGTTATTTCAAACATCACCAGCATAGTTTGAAGTGTATTTTTATGATGGTGATTCTTTTAAGCTGCTTTTAAACCTTCTAAACTACCTGAAAAACAACATCTGGATTTCAGTAGTTAAGACACAATATCTAATATTTCTAAATGAGTTTTATATATTAAAGTGTCACAACCTGATTAAATTTACCTCCAAGTGCATAAAGAAATAATAACACTATCAAATACAGTATAAGTGATTACAAAAGAGGAGTCATATAAGATGGGGTTAGTATATAAAGATAGGGATGCCTTAAAGAGGCATAATAGGGAATCCAAAGAAAACAGAACATTTTGCCTAACTAAGGGCTGCAGAAAAAATGGGATCAACATGTAAATGGTGAACTTATAAGCACCTGAAGAATAATAAAAACAGCCAATATGGATTTTTCAAGAACATACTATGTCAAGCCAAGCTAATCACCTTCTTGGACAGGATAACTGCAGTAGTGGTTAAGAAGAAGAATAAATTTGCTGTATTTTGAGTACAGTAAGGCTTTAAATATTTTTCAATATCAAATTCTCACAGGAAAGTGAGGGAAATGTCATCTACATGAAAAAAAACCCACCAAACATAAAGACAGTGTGTGACTGCCTGAGAAGCTTTCTCGAAGAAGTTATCGGTATCAAATGGGGATTTTATTTTAGGCTGGTTCCCTCAGAGATCCCAGGCCCAACTCCCTTAAATTTTTTCATTAAAAATATGCATTACAAAATAAATGGATAAAATTTGTAAATGAAACCAGGATGTGTTAGGGCTACAAAAGTCTGGAGAAGAACTTCAGAATTCAAAACTGTTGTAATAAAGACATACTCCAGAAATTAAAAAATAAAGAAAGTTCAGAGCACAATAACTAGTAAGGAGAAGTGAATACCTAAAATGCCAAATGAGGAAAATCTTCATGTTTAAATATGTTAAAAATGATCTGTGAGTCAACAATGCAGTATTACTGCAAAGGAAGGAAAGGGAAAGAATTTTGTAGGTAAGATACCAGTAAGGGTAATTTTCTTCTACTTGTTTCCAGGGAGAATGCAGCTGAAGCAGTGCAAGCAGTTGTCAGTGTCATAGTCCAAAGCACATGTAGTCACTCCAGAAAAAATACAGCAGAAAACACCAAGAAAGAGGAGAGAGCTGAGAACGCACTAGCCATGAGGGAATGCTGCAGAAAAAGGGATTCTAGACACATAAAGTTTTGATAAATCTTCCAGGATATGGAAAATTGTTAATAGGAAAGACAATGATAAATTATTATCAATTGTTCATGAGAAAGAAAGATAAAAAGAACCCAGTTTAACTTGCAGTAAAGACTATATAGGTCATATATTATGAAAAAAATTGAGAGGAAAAAAGCTTGAACAGGACACCCTCAAAAAGCCTTTTGGCAGAAATTCTAAAAAAACCCCATACTAGATAAAAATCTCTGTGGGAAGCTCTAGCGTATTTGATCCTTTCCCAATGCCAGGGGACTGGACTATGTAACCTTTGGAAATCTATTCCATCCCTGCATTTCTAATTCAATGACCACATGATGTGCTTTAGCGAGGACCATTTATGGATTTTTTTAAATTAGTGCTCTAAGTGACATAAGGTTAGATAATTTCACCCTTTTGCAGAGTAGTATTTTCTTACCCAAAAGGCACCCCTGCTTCCCTTGCACTTATTTATAGATTACAGAGCTTTTCAGCACAGCTCAAGACAGAGGAAGTTGCCATAAAATGTATGTTGATAATTTTTATCAATATGTCTACATGAATGATTAGGACAAAATTTGACCTGTTTTAAAAGATGCTCTATGAATAAACTTTCTGTGAATAATCCCTAGCTTCACAGGGTATGAATCACTGTGTATTAAATATTAAATAAATCAGCAGCTTTAAAATTAATTGCTTTTAGGGGATTTTAGTGCTAGATGAGATCATTACAGCACTGATTTGCTTTATATAACTTCACCTAGTGATGGAACATACATACCCACCTTGATGTTGGTTAGGATAAGTCATCTTCATTATACATTTTTTAAAGAAAAAATAACAGGATAAAAACAGACATGTCTTGAATATCAGAATACTTGTGAGAACATACACTTTTGAACAAATACCAGGTATGCTCACAGCACTTAAGGCATCGAAGGCTGTTCTGATTTTCTTGGAAAACAGATTCTAGTTCTACAAACACATAGCACGTGGCTATAGCTGAATGGCAGCAATTATCCAATCTGTGGCTTTTGCAGCGTGGGGGACAGGTGCTGAAAGCTCACTAGAGCTGAGGCAAACAGACAGATTTATTTGAGATATAAACTTTAACTCTATTATTCTATGATAGTAGAGTATTAAAATTTCAAATGTAAAAAAGCCAAAACTATGGCTGAAAAATGCATCTTCAAATGCAGACAATATTGTATGAGCTCTAATTAATGTGGAAATTAAGCAGAAAATAGATCTTGTGTGTGTGTGTGTTAAGAAAAGCATTAGATTGTGTGATCATTTTTTTTCATGGAGCCAAGAAATAGTTTCATGTAACTCAATAATGCTTTTATATAAAAGTAGAGATGGTATGATGGCAGCATATTTCTCTCTCAAACATGCAGATACGGTCTGTTAGAAACTGGGAAAGGTAAGACTAGATCATGGGACATAGGTGAAAAGTATCATTGTTATTGGCAATAAACCTCATTAAAATGCTAAAATGAATTTTTACGAGCAATTTGCTGTATCAAACTGCAGTTACACTCTATAAGTATAATTTTGTAGAAACAGCATTGAAGGTTTCCTGGTTATTATGCTTGAAAGATTTTTCATCAAATTTGCTTCACTTCATGAGTTAAAAAGACAGGGTGGAGGCTTCTCCTCAGTAATTTCATCATCTCTCATCTGGACTTCAGACTTGTCCCTTTTGGTCATCCAACATCATCGATACTGAGGCTTCTGCAGCTGGAGCTGATGTGGTAGCACACACAAGCCACCAAGAAACCTTCCACACTAGGAAGGGTGGCAGCACTAGGGAGGTGAACAAGAGTAATGAATTAAATAACTGACACCTTCAAGCAAAGAGTTTTGGGCTTTTTTAAACAGGAAATGACACACAATACAGCAAGCTGCTCTGGGTAGTGAACAGATGCCATTTTTATACTGTTCTGACATCTTCCTCTCTCTGCTGCTTAGATTATGTCACAGACTTTATAGCTAAACATTTTATTGAGAATTAGTAAGAAAATTAATTTTTTTTAAAAAAATATTTGTCAGGGGGCAATTTTAATTTTTTCATGGAAATCATGCAATGTTTTGACATGTTATGGTTTTTTTCCTCAGTAGAAAGCAAAGAAACTGTCTTTTCGATTTAGGGAAAAACAAATCTTTATTCATAATAATTCACATTCTAAATATCTGTAATTACCTAAGTCAAGTTCCTGTTTCCTAATGATTTTCTTCTGGTTTCTTCCCATCTTATTCCACACTGAATTCATTTTCACTGCAGTTTTTAACCAGGGAAGGGGGAGGGAGGGGGATTATTATTGTGGCTGTTGTTGTTTACTTAAAAGATGTAGAATTAACATCCTACTCCCAATTTAAAAAGGCAATATTTAAGTACTACATGATTCAGAAGGGCCATATGCATGCCTCCAATGCATAGTAGAGGGACATATGGGTGAATGGCTTTTCTTAACCTTTCAGGGAATGACCAGGTTGGCCAGACTTTGGGTGATTATCAGACAGACACCTCAAATATACCCAAGGGAACCCTTCCTTTGCTACTTTAGAAAAGTACTCCAATGAGTAAGTATAAAAAAGGAATAAAATACACTTATTTTAAATACAATTTCACGTAAACTTACGGTCTAACTCATACAGTACCTAAAAGACTAACAATAACTCACTTCAAACTCAGGAATTATTTTAAACAATGAGCAGAAACCAGTACTAGCAAAAGTTCATCTTTTTTCACTGTATAAGCAAGACCAGCTGGGCATGTTTGTTGGTGCATTTTCCCTGCACACACAACTCTAATTGATGAGGAAATTGCCCCATCCTTCAGAATTGCTTGGCATTTTCTACTGCAATAAGCTGTACTTAGGAAAGAAACATTGCTTCAGATTTTCATACTTTCTCAGGTACATCCCATGATGCAGCCCAGATTATAAATCTGGGCCAGAAGAAAGCTATTACACCATTAAAAATGTAACAAAGATGAGATCAAATTTAAAGGTCATAGATTCCAATTTTTCTCTTGTATCAAATTCTCAGGGACTTAAGTTGTCTGGGAAGTATTGCAGAAGAATCTCACAATACTAATTGATCGAGCAATAAAATGGCAGATGAAATTCCATATTAAAAAAAAATGCAAATCAGTGCACATGGGAAAAATAACCTTAACTATACGTACACAATGATAAGCTCTAAATTATCTATTACCACTCAGGAAAAAGATCTTGAAGTCTTTGTGGCTAGTTTCCTGAAAACATTGTCTACATG
Source organism: Scolopax mira (assembly GCA_004320125.1). Lineage (NCBI taxonomy): Eukaryota > Metazoa > Chordata > Aves > Charadriiformes > Scolopacidae > Scolopax > Scolopax mira. Next base: position 39,185 of record BJBW01008995.1, read on the forward strand.
CTCAGAGGGAAATGGCATTTTAGGAGTGATTAGGAGAGGAAATGAGTAAAACATAAACCACTTTTACACCTGAAAAACTTATGGATTTTCAGAAATCCATAAGAAGAAACAGAGAGAATAGTGGCATGGAGGATTGATATTTGGTATAGACTATAGGAGGACAGAATAGACAGAGTAGGATTCTTCATACTTGAAGGATGACTGATGGATGATATTAAAAGGTATACAAAACTATGGATGACATGGTATGGTAAATGATTTTTACCTCTTTTCTTTTGTTGTTGTTAGAAAAGTGCCAGGAAATGGCCAATATAAAATGAGGTTTAAAACAAACTAAATAAACTTTCTTAGAATGGGATCATAGAGCCTATTTGCATAAGATGCTGTGGCTATTGTAAGTAAATATAAGGAAATATTTAGGTAGGTAACTCTTCAATACGAGGCTCACTTTCTCTATTGAGTTTAGAAACCTTAAAGCCCTGGCCGTCAGGATGTGAGAGCACTCTGTGAGGAAGACCTTCTCCAAATTCCTCCCAAGTTTAAATGAAAGACTGCACAGCTTCTTACACCCTTCCATAATAAACCACTATCAGTTGGTATTAGACATAGGATGCTCTTCTAAATAGGCATTAAGTCTAACTTAATATGGCAGTTCTTAATTATATCAGTTACTACATTTTTCTCAAACTGAAATAATCCTGAATGATATCAGCATGATTTAAAGCATAATCAAGATTTTTTGCTTTCCACAGGATGACCACAATAACCTCTTCTTTCATGATGAAAGTCTCTTACCATATCACTTTAATTTCTGAAGGTCTGTAAGTTTGCAAAGAATGATGTTAGTGTACAGCATGGTGGAAAGGAGTGGGACCAGTGGATGAATTTATTCAGAGCCAAACACATTGTACTACACATTGTTTCAGTAACAAAATAAAATTCTTGATGAGAAGTACTATTCAAAATAATTACCTGTTTTGTCTATCCCTAGAATGAAAAACAAGTCAACAGGAATGAAAATGCAAGACAACATTGTAAAGTGATTTCCTGAAAATCAGTTCGGCTACTGAAAGGAAACCATATCTTGTTCTGGTGCCCTGCTAATCTATTCAGCACTGCTGGTATCACTTCAAAAGGGGAGCAAGACCATGCCAAAGGGTGGAGTGTAAAAAACTCTAGATAGATGATTTGTATTTTATTTACGTTTTATTGCCCAGAAGTGCTAAGCATTTCACAAAAGACATAGCCTTGTCCCAGAGTTTACAGTCTAATGGATCTATTTGACAGATATGTGAGGTACAATATTTCATAAGGCAAGAAAGGACTATGAAAGAACAGGGTGTTGAGTCAATTGTTTTCTCCATCATTCATATATTGCTGAGGTATTTCCAGTGACCACACAGCGAAAGCTGCAATAAGAATTGCCTTTGAAGCAAGGCTAATCTAAATGACTGAACCCAGTTTTGGGATGGAACTCCATGCCCAGATTGTTGTGCCATGGGGAGCCTTTGTGGCACAGAAGTTTTCCTGCTCTGAAGAAGCTCACGTAGCAGCACTGGCACACAGGCAGGATCAGCGCGTTGTCTGACTCCATGCCGTCTCTGCCCCAGTGCACCTGGAAGCTGGTGGGGAGGGGTGATGGTGGGTCTTTATTTCTGTGTCTCTTGCTAGTGAAATAATTCTTTTTTTCCTTTCCACACTCCTGTACTCCTAATTGCCTCAACCTAGCCTTGATAATTAGCCCAGCTTCACTTTCCCCCTTCCTCAGTCAGGTCCTCTTCTCCCTCAGAAAGCTACATGTCTCCAGGCATATAAGGACATGCCTCTTTAACAGATTGTAATAGCTGGGCTTTGCATTTTGGTTGCAAAACCAACCATATAAATATGAATCAAAGCTGCTACTTCAGCACGTGAGCATTTATCAGTACATAGGCATCACAAACACTGTCCATACTGAAAAGTGTCTGTCTCCTTTATATAGTGCTTTTCCTCTGGGATTCTCTAAGGTGAACACCTCACTGTCTTCACCGCAGTTTTATTCCTCTTGGCTAACATACAGGCTTCATTTTTTCTCTAGCACAATTCTTCCAGGGTCTTTTCATAAAGGTATTTAGTCCAAGCACAAGACTAACTGGTCAAGAAAATAGCCAAAATTTTACAGTCCTTGCCAGAGGAAAAAAACATATTCATGCATCTTCTGAAGCAAGATTCGTTCTGGTTATGCAGCGTATAGTCAACCTCTCAGCTGAATCTCTGAAGACCAAGACTTCTCTCATGGTGGTCCCCAGGCAAGGCCAACACAAGGTGTTAATAAGCCCTAAGTCAAAGCAAGCATTTGCCACCAAGAAACAGCAGTTCCTCTCCAGACCCCCTCTAGTCTATCCCTTCAATATTCTTTAAACATTCAATAAAATATTTTACAATTTCTCATTTTCTCTGATACTTCGTTGTGTAACTCTAAGATCTATCCCTCTCTCCCTTAATTGCTTACTACAACCTTCACATCCAGCCTTAAAGGAACTAAAGGGAGCCAGGGACTCCAATTCAGAAGTGGCTCCAGCAGCCACCAGGAAAACACACAAACTCTCCCTTCTGGTCTTCTCTTGCTTGGCAGTGTACAGCTGCATTGCATTTACAGGGCAAGTTTCAGGGAAGAGGGAGGAAGGAGAGAGATGTGGCGGGGGTGGCCTCTGTAAGAAGACACCAGAAGCTGCCACCGTGCCAGACAGAGCCAGCTTTGTCCACCTCGAAAACAGACCCACCACTGCCCAAAGGTGAGCCCATCAGTGACACTGGCAGCACCTCCATGTTAATGTATTTAAGAAAGTGTAAAAAAACACTGCATAGCAGGTACATGAGAGAGAAATAAATGGGAAAGAAACAGCCCTGCAGATACCTAGGTCATTGAAGAAGGAGGGGGAGGAGGTGCTCCAGATGCTGGAGCAGAGAACCTCCTGCAGCGCATGGAGAAGACCATGGTGGAGCAGATAGTGACACTGCAGCCTGTGGGTGACCCCATGCTGCACCAGGGGGAGGAGACACCAAAAGAAAACAGCAGCCCACGGGGACCCCATGCCAGAGTAGGCTCCTGGCAAGAGCCGTGGCCTGTGGAAACAAGTCCATGCAGGAGCAGGTTTTCTGGAAGGAACTGTGGCCCATGGAGAGCCTATGCTGGAGCAGTCTGTTCCTGAAGGACTGTGTACCCTGTGTGAAGGACCACACTGGAGCAGGGGAAAAGCATAAAAATAAAGGAGCAGCAGAGATGAAGGGCTATAGACTGACCAGAATCCCCATTTCTCGTCCCCCTCCCCCTCAGGGAGAGGACTCATGAAAGCAAGAGAGAAGTTGAGCCTGGGAAGAGATGTGGGAGGAGGTCCTATAAAGTTTTGTCTTTGTTTCTTACCATCCTACTCTATTCTTAATTGGCAATATCATGCAATATTATGCCAAAAATAACATATTCTTTTTCCCCAAGTTTGTCTGCTTTCCCTGTGATAGTAATTGGTGAGTGATCTCCCTGTCTTTATCATGACCAGTGATTTTTTTTCATCTCATTTTCTCCCTTCTTCTGGGTGGGATTGAGAGGGCAGCTTGGTGGGCACTCAACAGTCAGCCAAGGTTAACCCACCAGAAGCAGCAATGAGTCTAAAAACGTACTTCACCTTTCTTCCCTTCCAGCCTTAATCTTGCTTACATTCCTGTTCTCTTTACTGTTCCAGTTTTTCTTTAAGATAAATGTGATCAATTACTTCATCATCGGCCATTCATTTCTCAAAACTTACCGAAATGCGATTTTTCTCCTTTTAAGCTGCAACTTTTTTTCCTTTAAACACATTTGGTACAGTGGCCTCTTCCACTTTCTTTCCGCTCCCTTCCATAGATGCAAAAATGATCCCAAGATGTCTACACAAGGTAGTGTCAAGTAGAGGATGGGATTATTTCCAGGAATAGCACCGAGTGATACCTTTGCAGGAATACTGGGTTCATCTCCAATAGTCAACATTAGAAGTCAAAGCTAGATAAATGCAGGTTTTAACAAATCAGAGTAGGTAACAACTGGAACAACTTACCCAGGAAATTGATGGATTTCCTGTCTCCTGAAGTCTTTAAATCAAGACTGGATGCTTCACTAAAATATATGTTCCAACTCCAAAAGAAACTAGACTTGATGTAGGAAGTGCAGAGTGAGACTCTTGGTCAGATCAGATTAGACCATTGTATGAAATGGTTCCTTATGGACTTTAAATTTCAGTTAACATGCTACATTACATTCGAAAAAGATCAAAGCGTATTCCTTAGCTCAGTTGGTAGGCAGTAACTTGCTGTGGCATTATAATGGACATATGTATAAAAACCTAATCTTTTCTACATATTTGGCATGAATTCACATGAGTATGTGTCACCAAATTAACTACATGCTTTACTTCTTTCCAAGTTCACTTGCTCCTAGTGGTGAAGAATCCTCTAGCCATTTTCATTACTTTTTACTTGGATTTACAAAGTGAAAAAAAAAATGCTAAAGGATAGAAGAAACATGGAAATTTTGTGGAGAATTTCGGGAAATGAAGAAGACAAGGCAAGGAAGAAGAAAGACAAGCAAAAGCAGAGGTCACAAAAAGCCACAAGTAAATAATATGAAGCACAAGACTGCAAATTCAGAGGAAGGATGGGAATACGTAAAAGGAAAGTGAAGGGAAGTAGCAGACTTACTGAAAAATAAAATGAGAATTCTGAAATGCAGGTGAAGTCTGTTTGCCATTGATCTGCAAAGAAACCTTTCAAAGAGTAATTTATTTACAGGAACTCCACACTCTCCCAAATACAAAAAGGCACAGTCACGCACAGTCACACATGCCCATGCAGAGTTTATATATATATATATCTATATATATAGATGTCTGTTTTCAGTGTTCTTTGCCTGCTCTTTGGGGTGTATGGTTAATGCTAAGGAACTCACAATCATGCTTCAGAACTCACTGACAGCCTCTGCAGCAATTAATGGGGGTGTCTTTCACCCCAAAAAAGAAGAGCTTGGGGACACTGGCTATATTAATAAACTAAGAAAGAAAACCTGAGTGAAAGCAGGTAAAACTCTAGTCTTGGAGCAAATGTGTTTGAACACAGACCCACAAACTTCACCTTAAAAATCAATATTCTTTCATATTACCCATTAATGTTTTAAAATTAATTTTTTGGGTCCATCATTCCCTGCGCCTGACGGAATCTCTCTGCAAAGCCGTCTGTAAGGTGCTTTCTCTGACAATACAGCTATTGTTGGATGATTTCATTACCTATCATTTATTATATGTATCTTTTAATTATTAACTGCAATATCCCCAGACCTCTGGCAGCCACTCTGGGGAACTTCCAAGGCTTGGGAAGAAAAATCCAAAAGCACCGAAATGAAAGGTCTAGACACACACACACAAAAAAACCCCCTTATTTTTCCCACCAAAAAAAAAAAAAAAAAAGAAAAAAAAAAGAAAAAAAGATGAGAGGCGGCGGCACGGGAGCAGCGAAGTTTTCCTTTCATTTGCTCCCTCTCCTTTTGGCGTGAGTGCCCACAAGCGCCGAGCGCTTCCCTGCTCTCGTCCCTCTGCTCCAGCCTCTGCCGCAAACCCCGACAGCGCGGAGGGGGGTCCCGCTTCTCCCGTGCGGAGCCCCCCGCTCTGCCCGGCCGCGTCCACCCCACTCTCTCCGCAGCTGCTCCGCGCACGCAGATACGCCCTGACACCTTCATTAATAATAATTGGTACTTAATAACACCAGCCCCAAGCCGCCCGGATGAAGCTGCAGCAGCTTCACCCTCCCCGCGCAAAACCCGGGGCCGCGACCTTGCGTGGGCCCCGACACAAACTTCCGCGCCCGCGGATGTGAGAGCGGCAGGAAGGGAGGGGGGCGAGGGGGAACCAACAGGAAAAAAAAAAAAAGAAAGAAACAAAAGACAAAAAAACCCACCCACATCCCCAAAACGTCGCTTTCGCCGCGGCCGCGACCGCCGGCGCTGCAGTGCGCCCCCGAAGTGGCGGACAGCTCCGCGGTGTGATGCGGAGGGGTGCGAGGCGGCGCGGAACGGCAGGCGCGGAGCTGCTCTCCGTCCGCGGTGGCGCGGGTGGTGCGGGAGGCGGCGGCGGCGGCGCGGGGAGGGGGGTGGGGGGGTGCACGGCGCATGTCCGCCCGCACCGCACCGCGCCGCGCCGCCACTAGACGCTGTGTGTCCGTCCCCCCCCGTCGCCAAACTCACCACCATCTTCTGCATGTGCAACATTCGCAGCCGGACAGAAACCGCTCCCCGGCGATGGAGACTGCGGGAAAAATCCGGCGCGGCGGGATGGCTTACTGAAACGGTGACCGGGAGAGAGGCAGAGCGCGAGCGAATAGCAAACAAATAAAACAAAACAAAACAACAACAACAAAAAAAAGAAAAAGAAAGGAAGAAACCTCTCTTTTTCTCCCCTTTCCCTCTCTTTTTTTTTTTTTTTTTAAATTCTTGATTTTGTTTGTAGCCACCTCGTCCTCAATGCCTCTCTGAGCAGCATCTAGCGAGCGAGCGGGAGAAGGCGAGACAGAGAGGCAAGAGAGAAGATGAGGATAATTTGCAGACAGCTTGTCTTGTTGTTTTCTGGCTTTTGGGGACTAGCAATGGGAGCTTTTCCTAGCAGTGTGCAAATAGGTAAGCGCTGCATTGGGCTGTGTGCGTGTGTCCAGGGTTTCAATCCTTTCCAAAGTGAGTTGTGAAGGAGGCTCTGAAGGCAGTTTGGGGTTTTCTCCTCCACCGCTCATCCCATTTCCCTGCCTTCCCAGAAAATCCGCGTGTATTTGTGTATGTTTGCCTCGGTCTGTGTGTGTATACATACATATGCGTGCGTGCTCGCGTGCGGTAGGGAGGATGCCTGCCTGTTTGCAGAACTCGTTCCAGCTGCGGGCTGTGGAGGATCGGTGAGGGGAGGAAGGGGCTCGGGGATCATGCCCCTGGGCTGATTCAGCCTCCTCCAGCACCTCCAGCTTTTGCCTGGCTCCCGGCGGGATTGCGAGTTAACGTGCACCGGAGGTTGCGGTAGCCGGCAGGGACAGGGGGTAAAAGGCAACGCTGCCCGTCTTTTCCTACCCGTAGTTGGAAAGTTTAAGATTTTGTGGATCTCTCCGTGTAGTCCTGTGCCCCTTCCTCACCCCTTTCCCATCGCCTCCTGCTTCCCTCCTTTCGGACGTGTTTCGGATGGGACGCAGCTATCTGAATTCTTTCCAGCTCAGCTCCATCACTGCATCATTTCTCGTGGACTTGTAAAGATGCAGCTAATAAGGCTGAGCTGCTCCCTGCCTGCACATGGCTGCAAAGGAGCAAAGTTCATTATATTCCTGTTCAGTGCAGATTATCCTACGCTGAGTTGGTATTTTCTCTTTCTTTTTTTTTTTTCTTTTTTAATCCAGAAAGCATCATTCCCCTTAATCAGCCCGCCACTTAATGTAAGAGGCTGTTGAGTAGCTGATTTACCAGTGTGTTCAGTATCAGGGAGATGGAGGCTAAACACTTTCAAAGGTCACTGTAATCATGACAAATATGGGTATCTATGTATGAAAGGCTGGAAACTGAGAAGTCAGAAAAGAAGCATGAATGCATCAGGGAGGTTAAAATCGATTCGAGGGCAGTGATTTAAAGGCAGTGGTTGTGATTACGAATATGATTAGTTCCTTATCCATTAAAGTCTCAGGACTTGCCTTACTGTGCAGCTTTGGGAGAAACAGTTGCTTGCTGTTACAAGATAGGAAGTAGCTTGCAAATAATTCACCCTGCTTCCTTTGCTTTTTGCTTTTTTCTGTTTTTTGTAGGTGGTCTCTTCATCAGGAACACAGATCAGGAATATACTGCTTTTCGATTAGCAATTTTTCTTCATAACACCAGCCCCAATGCATCCGAAGCACCTTTTAATTTGGTTCCTCATGTAGACAACATTGAAACAGCTAACAGCTTCGCTGTAACAAATGCCTGTAAGTAAACATGCCATTGATCTGACCACCTTACGGGTAAATTGCAGTGGAAATAACAGGAAACCACATCATTATCTTGCATTGCAAATACATCAGTAAGTCTGTCTTCAGTATAGAGCAAAAGGGGCAGCAATCCATGTTAGTTTCTACCTGGAGCAAAATCCCCTCTCCTGCCTTCTGCTGACTAACCTGATGTGACATTTACTTTACTGTTATTACTGTAGTTTCTTGCCTCTTGGTTTCTATGGAGATGAATTTTGTTGTTGTAAAGAAAAATTATGAATGTCTCGATCAGTCCGTAAACCCCACAGTTACTCTTGTTTGCTTTAGGGTATGGTGTGCGTTGCATGTGTTTGAAAATATATGATAATATTTGTGCTCACAAATGCTTTTCTAATGGCTGGGAAGGAGAGAAGGAAGCTGTGGTGTGCAGGATAATATATCTGAGTTGGTTGACGCTGCAGTTGATCTGGTGATGTCACTTGAGGCAGCCCTGCTCTTATATTCTAGGTTGTAAATGTCTCTCATCATCTCGTAATGCATACATCCTGTGGATATGTCTCTATGCATCCATACATTGGTGCCAAATCAAGTTAGTATCTGATCTACTTGATTTCACAGACCACCTCAACTGGAACAAATATCCTCCTACTACTATATATTTTATACACACATTCCTCCGCATACACACACAGATGCAGATACACCATGGGAGGAAAACAGAAAAAGAAATGACCTTATCAAATGAGGTAAAATTTACTTTTTTTTTTTTTTTTAAAGGATAGTATAATTAGCTGAACTTCCTAGATTTAAATCACCTCAGGGTCTTTAGTGGTGGTTAAAGCACATGCTGAATAGTGCTTAATCTTTGACAGTGGCGAAGCTTTATTTCTCTTTATCTTCATGTATGTCTACCGTATAAAAAGTAATTCATGTTGTTATGTAAGACAGTGGGATATGGTGTGGCAAAGCCGAAGACTGTAGTAGCATTACTACTTTGATGTTCATATTTCAGGACTCTATAGGTTTTTCCTCAGTGGCCTTTAAGTTTTCAAATCCCTTCTCTTCATTCAAGAGTGAATTGCCTCTGGAAGTAGATGCCCTAAGCAACATTGCTGAGCAAGTTTAAAATAGAAATGTGCTGGAGAAGGTCTTAGTGTTCATCGTGCCTTCAAAATACGTACTATGTTTCTCTGCACTTTCTCACAGCTATCTCTGTGGCACTTTTTAATATGTAAACATAGAATGTGCTGTGCAGTTCTCATGTATAATTTATTGAACGATTGCTAAATTTATTTATATGATACTTTGGTACTCCAAGTTTCAGATGACCTTGCCACCTTATTTAACAGGAAAAGCTTCTGAGCTGCCAAAATGGCTCCGTTCATTTTATGCAGGGAAGATTGATGTCCCATTAAGTGTGAATTCTATATTAAGCAATGTATTAGTTGTGTTTAGCGCGAAAATCAATACCAAATTCCATAAGGAGAAAACATTTCAAAAGGTACTTTGAAACTAGAAGGAATCAGAACTATGCAGGTGTAGTTCATTGAGAAAATATGACAATGCATGTCAACTTTTGCAGGCACTGATTAAATATTCCATGAAGACAAATGGCACAGTAGCTTTTTTTAAACTTCCATTTTTAGTGAAAAAGGAGGGGACTAAAATTTTTGTGTATTAAAATCAGTAATTTTAGGTGAAGTCAATTGTTTTAGATTCTGCCTACGCATCCAGTTCTACCAAATAATTTCCAAGGCTATTGTTACTTTTTGGGTTAAGGGTATTGCACAGTATTTTCATTTGAGTGTTAGTGAATTGATTCTGATTTGCATAAATTTTAAATTGTCTAATATTGAGCCGCTTCTCTGTTTTAGACTAACACCATAGATTCAAAAAGGGTTTGCCCCAAACTTTACTCATTTAGATTTGCAGCAAATTCTCTCTCATTCCAACCACCTTAGGCTATGTTTACCTTGTGTTGTTTTAATTCAGGAAAACCTGTCCCCCTCTGTTTGCTATCATTAATAGAAATAGTGATTCATGACCGCATCCTTTTTTTTTTTTTTTTTTTAATGGAACCCAGTTTAAATGACTTGGAGGTGATGAATGGGTATGGGGAAAGGCAGAGAAAGAGGGGGAAGGTAAATGTATATGTTTATGTTTATGTGTGTGTATGCTCATATAATTCTGTACATGTCTGTATTACATAGTGTTAATCCTACAGGCCTAATTTAGGTCTGTACTTCCCACTTAAACCATCACTTTTTTTTTGCATTACTCCAAGTTTGTATTTATTCCACATTTTCCAGTCTCGTGCCTGTAATACAACTGCTTCTGTTTTTTAAAAACATTTTAATGCTGAAGAATATTTTTTTAAACAACAAATCTTCTCCTAATGGAACGTAGGCAAATTGACTGACAACCGAATGAACATATCGTGTATCCCTTAAGCTAAATATGAGCAGAATCCTGCAAAAATCAATTGTCTGATAGCTGGAGGACACCAGCTTCCATGTGATTAAATTTGCTGGCTTGACAGAGGCTTCTAAAGCGCAGATATGTGAGATTTTCCAAGCTAATTAAAGAACCCCCACCATCAGCTCTGAATTAAGTGATTTCATGGCAATATGAAATGATAACTCTTTGCTGAACTGCTGTGAAACAGCAACTTTGGATCTTGCTATTTGTGTAGAAATTACTCAGCGCTCACGTCCCGAAATATACAGTACAAAAGCCTTCGAGCTGCTGGACTGAAATGAATATTCATGTGAGTTCAAGCGTAAAGCTCAGAGACATGACCAGTTGCCTCTATTTCTGTTTCCATTTGCTGCAGCAGTTACTTGTGAAGATTCAGGGCCTGGCCCCTTGCGTGTGTTAGGGACACTAAACAGACTATTTCAAAGGATTATGGATGGCATATTAGAAGGTAACATTGCAACATTGTAAAAAACTTGAATATTTTTTTCTTTTCATTAAATAAAAGCATACAGCCAAATGTCCACCCAGGAGTATTTTTGAACCAGAATAGTTTTGTATATTCAGTTTAATATCTATTTTTAATGGTTATCTTACACAATTTTGTTTCCTTTAAACAGGCCCAGAACATCAGTGGTTTTGTTTTAAATCATTAATGCACATGAAGCAGGTTGCTTAAGCAAATAGAATCTGTTGTAAGTTTGTAAAATTGATCTGATCTACACCAGTTTGGAGGTAGTCCTCTTTCTTCCCCCTTCCCATTTGCATGTTTTATTTAAACTCTCTTCATTTCTTTTGCACTGCATACATTATTCAAAGAATCTCTCTTACTGACAGAGAGAGCTGAAATTATTGCAAAACATGAATAGTACAAGATTCTTACTCATCAGAACACAATACACCAGAGCTGAAACATTTGACTATTGGCATACATTGGTTTGCACATTATAAGCAGGAAATTTTGTTCATGATTGGAAATCTACCTTCAGCTTGATTTCAGAAGTTGGAGTAAGGCATTGGTTTTTTTGGAGAGGATTGTATATATTTATCTGAATGCAAAATAATTTTCTCCACTCTATGCACCATCTATATTACATTAGTATATCTTGTCAATGCAGTCAACATTAAACCTGCTTGCCTACTTTTGAGAGGTACCTCTATAATTTTACAAAGAACCATTTACATTCCAGCTCTTTTTATGTTGAAGTTCCAAATATCTTTAATGTATAACCAGACTTGCAGTTCTTGTACAGGATTAGGCGAAATGCAGAAAAAAAAAGAAATAAATTCCAAGTCTTTCATTAGTGTTTTGTACTAAAAGAAAAGCTTTTCTGTTTGAGTCTGTTTGACCTTGTGTATTCTGGTATGAGTATGTTCCTAATAAATTGTCATGGTTTGGAGTAAATCACATGCTCCTCTTATTTCATCTTTTGCATAATTCAGTTCTTACCAAATTTTAATCCCAGTAGATACAAAACTTTTTTTTTTTTCATGTACCACATGGATGACAAGAAGAAAAGCCCACTGGAACTCAAAATTTAATATATTGGAATAACTTCCCTCTTTTTCCAAGAGTTAGTCTCTTTGATGTTTATGCCCTCCAGACTAATGTGGGGTTGATGATATGAAATTGGAGGGAGGGCCTGGTTCTTCCTCATCAGCATGAATTCAGGTTGTGGGTGAGATCCACCGAGGTTGGAGGCAGCCCTGAGGACAGGCAGGAACCTCCCTCATCACCCTGCCCTCTCTGTGGGTCTGTCTCTGGGCCTGTGCTTGCTAGTGAGGAGAGAGGCATTGTCATTTTGGAGTTAACTTTTCTGATGAGACATCCCAAAAACTGAGGAAATAGACTCAAATGTAGTATTGCCTTTATATTGTGCCTGTCTGTCATTTTACTTACAGCAATTTCAGCTTTGATTTGCTAAGCTGCATCATAATGGGATTTTCATTAAATTTGGTTATTAATTCTGCTTTATAATTACAACTCAATTTAGCAATAGGAGTGTAACCTTAGTTTAATAATCAGTGTCATTTAAAAACGTGGTGTTCCTTATTTAGAAAGTGAGGTTTCATACTGCTGAATGGTATTTTGCTATCAAGAGCAGTGCAGTATTCCCAAAGATGCAGTTTGGAGTATATTGAGAGTTACCATAAAGGCGTACCATACGGTCAGGTTTGAACTGTAAAAGCAAATAGCGTGCCAGTTGGCTAGACAAATGGAACTGGATTAAATTGTACCCTTCTAAAATAGGATCGATTACAAAAACCCATTTAATACATGGAGTTTATCTCAAGCTGGATTCCAATTACTGAAAACAATTTCTCTTAAAATTTCTATTATTAGTGCTTGCTGGTGGCATCAAAGAATATATGTGTGCTTGGGTGTCACTTGCCTTAAGAACGATTCTGTATATTATTTTTAAGGTATGAGAAGATCCATATTCAAAGCTCTAAATACTTTTAAATAGTGGTACAGCAGAGAGAAAACCAACCATCAATAGCTCCTATCAATCAGAGTCTGGATTTAATTTTCAAGGTTATTGTTGGGAAAATAAATGATGGACCTTTGCTGAAATATAGTCAGATTTCTTCAGTGAAAATTTAGAGTATGTATTTCCCTGGCATGAAATAAAACTTCTGTCCTCGCATGCTACTGGACTGGCTAAAACTGTACACTCAAAAGCTTTATTATAGGCTACAGAAATAATTTAATCTTCATTTCAGAGTATTAATAACAAAGACTGTGTTCATTCATTCCTCCTGCAGAAGCCAACGCAGTGCAGCACTTCTTGTGTAGGACAAAGCACTTTACAAGAAAATTAAATTGATTAACTTCAGCTTTATCATTGTAATCTAAGTTTGTATGCTAGTCAAAATAGCTCATGCATTTAATTTTTAGGTCTTGATTGTTTTGAGACTTGCTTGTTCACGAGAGAGGAAGCCATCTGCTTTGATTTCTTAACGGTTTTAGATCCTACTATGAATTGTGCAAATTCGTATTGCAAGCAGGTGAAGTTCTTTGTGTTGGACCAAACAATCTTTTCTCATAGTTCTTACACTTTTATATAAGACTGATTTAAAGGGGATGAAATTTGTACTAGTGCAAAATTGAAGAACCAGTGTAATTTGCACCAGTGTAATTAAAGGGGAAAATTGGCTCCTCTCTGGATTTCCATTCCTCTGGATAGTTGGCTTGAGGTAAAGATTTTGGACTAGTACAGCACCAGCTCTGCTTCTGCAACTTAGGTAGGCATACTTAAACCAAAATTACATATTGGGACTCAAAGTTGAACTAGATAATTTGTGTAAATCAAGAATTGTTCTGAATTTGGGAAAATAAAGACTACCTGATCACAGCATCTTGTTTGGAAATTTTGATGTTGGTATACTTTTAACCATTTTCTCAGAAGTTTTATTATCTTCCTCTATGTAGTTTGGGTTTTTACATCACTTCTAATTCTTTCATTCTTTATTTATTTTAAACATCTTACTGCTTTTATCAATGCCGATATGTATTCAATTGTTTGTCAATGCAATTATAGTTTGAGTGTTCTTAAAAAGTCTATATTAGCAATGTCTGTTCTCAGTCATTTCACCCAAGTTCAAATAGGGAGGCTGCCTTGCATTTTGGCACTCAGAGGCATTTTAGTATTTTCTAGATTACTCAGCAGCTCCTGCCTTCCCAATGGGAACTGCTTACTGCTGAGCACTTTGGAAAATCTGTCCTTATGTGTGTGATAACGCATTGGTCAGCTGTCTTGTCTCAATAGCGTTTCTTCCTTGCGAGGGCTTTGTTTCTTCCCTGTTCTTTTTCCTATGGTCCTGATGAAGCATCTGCCTGACTTTCTCAAGTAATTGCAACTGCTTATTGGGTTCCTGGTTCCTTATGGGAAGAAGATGGAACCAGAACGTCACATACATGTCGTTTTTGTCTTGGCAACGCATTGTAAACACCCAGCCCATCCTTTTTCTTCAGCAGGTCCCTCAGAAGCTGATTATAGATGATCTTTATGTTGATCTTTTTGTTGGACTCAAGGGGGAATACTTGGATACTTACTGACAAGCTACTATTCTTGCTGGGTTTTGGCCAGCTATGCTAACATTAACAAATTCTAGTTCAAATGTTGGCCCTTGTCCTGCAGTTTTTTCCCCAAGCAGAGCTGTCGGTACTTTAAACAGGGGCTCCACCTGAGCAGGGATTGCAGGCTGGAACCCATTATAATGAAGGAATAGTAGGAATCAGCTTTTTTGCCAGGTGAACAGGTTTTCATTTTTTCCTCTCACAGCTCGATTTTTTTAAAAGTATTAAATTGTTTAACTCCTGTTATTTTTTTTTTTTAAATGTTTAAAAATTGGACCTCTGGTATATAGTTGCCTATTTTAAAATAATGTCATTTGGGCTACTGTGTTCTTGTATTCCACAGGCTATTTTGGTATTATATGCAACCATTGCTACTAAAAAATGCAGTCTTTTACAGTAGCTTTCTATATTCTAAAGTCATGGACAACATAAGTGTGATAACTGTAGGGACTTATTTTTTTTTCTGTAAATAAAAAAACAGCACAAGAGAAACAAAATGCACTTGCACTTTTCACCACCTTATTTGTTAACCTCTTTGTGGAGAAAGGCTTTAAACACATTCCGAAGACTGATACAAAAATATATCAGCTTTTAACTGTTCATACCAGTCCCTCTGTTTCTCACTTGCAGAGACCCTCTGCAGGGTAGATTCTTTCCATGTCGGCATTCATGCTCTTCCAGTAGCTTTTATGGTGCATTTGCATAGTGCGCTCTTAAAGCCATAAAATTTGAACTTCAGTTTTATTTGCACATCAACTTTTTGTACAATTCAGGTCTGCCCAATGAATATCTATCAAATAGGTGTCTTAGGAAAGTTCACAGTTGGTGAGAGTTAATTTCTGAAAAGAATTGAGACTTATGCTTTGTTTGCCTCAGTTTTCCAATCCATTTATAAATGGATATGGAATTTACATTTTCATATTGTGGGCCAAAAGGAGATGCTTATGTTAGTCTTAGAAATTATTATACAAAATAATTAGGAATTATTGTACAAAATATTCTGGTTTTGTTAATTTCTCTCACAGTTATATGTTATACTTCATTTCCTTTTGTTAAAGATTTAACTGTTATCACATGGCTTTTTTTTCAATGTCAGGGTCAGGTCTGTCTCCTCAGTGGGTAAAAGGATTCATGTAATACATATTCAAGGTAGAGGCAGGGGAAAGAGAGGAAATTCTTGTAGAGCAAAGAGAGTACAAAATGTATCTTATTATTTGTTCTGTTCTGCTTTAATATTCCTGATGTACAGTGGCAGTATTTCATGCTACTAGTTAATGTGAGATATGGGTCTGGATGTTGCTGCGTTCAGGTCTGGAAAACATTATTGAGTATAAGTGAAAAACGCTTTTTGTGCTGGGTCTGGTGGGGAAAGGGTTAATTGTTCCCAGGACCTAGCAGGGACACAGGTATTCCATCCCATTTAAGCCACGCCAAGGGGGAGGGGCCTGAGCTAGCCGGGGGGACATAAAAGGAGGAAGTCCTGCCCCCGGGGC
>BJBW01008996.1:0-13936 GCA_004320125.1 Scolopax mira
GCTGGCTCTGGTTTTGAAAGCCAGTGTCAATATTAACCCAAGCAGGTGCTACAGGATGGAGTGGAGAACTTGTTGCCTATCAGGAGTAAACTAAATGAAGACTGACAAAGGTTACTGAGAGACAGGACCTCCAGCATTTCAAAACAAGCTTGTTTCTTGCCTTTTATAAAAACTTAAAAGCAGAGTAGTTACTTCTGCATGTTTTGAAATGAATTCACTAACCATTTTTCCTCCTCATCATATTTATTTTCCTCAGCTCTTCAGCATCAAACTACTGGACGCCTCCTCATAACTAACATTACACGTTCCTGTCGGAAAAAAATTACAGAATTGTTAGCATTCTTCCTTCAAAATGTAATTAATTTTAGCTTTATTTTTATTCTGGTCAAACTATAAGGCCATACTTGGTTACTATCTGGAAACAGTCATGCAAAACAATTGCTAGTCTCTTATGTCAATGAAGTCCAATGGCTTCCCTTGGCATGGGGTCACACAAGTATTTTGATAATAAATTGATGGTGAAAAGTGTTTTGTAACCCACATTAGATCCATTTTTTACAAAAAAATAATGAAATAATGATGTCTTCCCAGACTTTACCTATTCATTTCATGTAAAACATGCTGTCAAAGATAATGGATTTGAATGGTGGCTGAGTACATGTGATAATATATTTCAGAAGCTTTTTTGCACTGCCTTTTGGCCTTTATGCTGAGCATTGGAAAAAAAAAAAAAAAGAAGAGAGGAAAAAAAGGAAGAAATAAATATTATTGTAAGGAAAGCAGTATTCATCAAACCAGGAATCAGGATATGGAGAAGCAATGATGAATCTGAATTAGCTGGATTCACACATAAAAATACAAGACCTGCAGGTATTAACTTCACTTTGGAAACACTAAGCCCTGTTTTTCAGCTTGGATCTTTGCTACAACAGAGACCAAATTACACATAGAGCCTGTGGGTAGCCCAAAACTGTTATCTTGTGATTACAAGCTTATAACAATCTGCTTCTTAAAATACCTGCATACCAGTTTAGCTAAGCCAGTGTGGATGTCATCTCCCCGTGCAACAGTGATGATAATGTGTGAGGATGCTGTTGCCCACCCAATCCTTCTATAACCAGCGCTGCTTCTGGTTTGCTTGTCCCCTGGTGGGCTAAAAGCAATGTTTGCACAGCCCCAGCTGGTAAATCAGACACAGAAATTCTGCCTGTGGAAGGTCTGGGTCTGCTGATGAGGTACAATCAGGCTGGCAAGGCATAATGACAGGGGTTTGAAACTCCAGAGCAAAAGCACACACAAGCCAAAGGTTGTGGAAGAAAGAATTGACAAAACTGGAACACCACTGTCTGTTAACATTGTGTTGAAGCCAAACTCAAGCAGGTCACAGATGTATTTGTAGCATCAAAAATCCAAACAAGTGATGCAAAGAGGAAAAAGGTACTTAAGTTAAAATTTACATTTTTTTTTCATAGATGACATATGTGCTGGTGTATTTTGAAGATAGGCATCAAAAGCTCAGCATGAAGAGCTCAAAGAGGGAAGTTTCACACAAATTAACAATTTCGCATAGTAATTTACTTTTCCCCAGTGTATTATATTGACTTTATATGAAGACAGACCACTTGATGTAACGAGACCTGGTTTTATAGTTTCAATGGACAGCAAAAATAGAATGTTATTATTCATAAAATTGATGTATTATGCAACTGTTATAGTGGCTATAATACTCTTCCTCATATCTATGTGCAGTTAATACACTTGAATAATTTTGTCAGTATTAAATAATTCTACTTCTTTATTTAACTATGGAAACAACTAAGAGTGAATATCACTGTGCAATATGTAAAAATAATTGTTCCCTATTTTATTGCTATTTACAACAGGTCCATTACTAAACGCAATTTTTAAATGAAAAGATTATAAAGATCTTTAGTGTTTAAATAATCTCCTGGAAGAATAATCTGGAAAATTAAATCCTATACTGAGAGAAAAGTCTAAGATTGCAGTTGAAGTGATTATGCTGAGAACTAGGAATTCTTGAGTTCACTGTATACTAGTTAGTTCACTGCAAACTAATGAAGAAAAAGCTGATTCAGCTTGCCAAAAATTTGGTCTAAAATGAATTGCTATAATCGGTCTATGAATAAATATAAACCATCTATTAGAATTGTTCTGATTTTCAGAGAGGGAAGTTCTGGGACAATTTGGCAATTTGAATTCAAGGGCTATAAATAAGATGCTTAGGATCTGCTAAGGTGTGCCCTCCGTGATATTCATTAGTGTTGAATTAACAAAGTTCTGTTCAGTTACCAGACTGATTGGCTTTGGCAGTTCCCTTTCATATATTCCAATGGACGTAAAAGCAAGAGTCCTATTGTTTCTCTGAAAAGAGGCACATTAATATGTTCAGTCCCTTTGGAGGCAAAATTGAAGCCAGGATCTGTCTGATGAAAAACTAAAGACAACAACTTCTAACCTAAATGTTTAAATCCAAATTTTCAGGGGTAATTAGTATTGGCAGTTTCTGTTAGGATCAAGCCTAGGATAATAGTGAAATGTAACTCTAGCAAAGGGAGACCACTTGTTGATTAATGATGAAGTGACACATTTGCAGACACAGACAACAACTAGAACTTTAGTTTTGTGTCCCCAGTCATTACTCCACTTTAATATAGCACCTTATTCAGAAAAAGAGAATCAAAGAAGACTTTAAAAATACAGATTTATAATCTGTGCATTATCTCATACCATTCGGTACTATCTTTTATCACTACACCTTTTCTTCTACTCTCTTATTTCTTGCTGTGTTCAGCTGAATTTCAGGGTCATTTTCAGGGTGATTCCTGAGTATATATCACACAGTGCTTCATAGCAGGAATGTTTGTGTTGAAGGGAACAGTAGCAAGCAAAATGATAATATTTATGGCATCCCTTATCTTATAATGTCCTTAGTTTGTGAGTGAGTCTGTTTTGTATTTATTCTGAAAGCATTGCTTATAGAAGCCAAACCATACAAAGATTAACATTTTTTATCTACATGAGATGGAATAAACCACAGTGGTACAGAATACAGGTACGGCCATTGAGTCCAGTGCTGCAGAATCTGCTCTTTTTATTTGGTTTGGGTTTTGGTTTGGTTTTGTTGTTTGGGTTTGTTTTGTGAATTAGCTGCAGTGTTTTGAAACCTCTTTGTACTTTTAATCTACAGTGAGCAAAACTGTTACTTCATTTTATATTCTTTCTTTTTTATGGTTTCTCATGGTGCATTTTTTTTTAATCATCTGGCATTAACATATCAGTAAATTTGTTCCTGTTTTCATTTCTTCTTGTATTTGAGGGTATTGTCAATAATGAAAATTATTGTTAGGAATTGCATATATTTAAATGAATTTGTTATTTGTGATTATATGTCCTGCTCTGTAGATCACATGCACTTTGGGAAAGGATTTATTGGTACTTTGGTGTGAATACAAAAGTCTCATTTTGTTACAATAAGTAACTGTTACCACCATGAAATAAAATAACAATAATATTAATAAGCAATAATAATAACAACAAAACCACACCAATAATAATAATTTAATAAGAAATAAATAGAAAGACATAGGTTCAGGTTCTGAGTGGGTATCAATCAGCTGATTTCCACTAAAGACTGACCTGCAGCATCTTAGCATCTTGGATATCAATTTTCTGGAGCTATAGCACCTTACACAAGTATATACTGATAGAGTGAACCCATATTCAAAATAATTCTGATACACTGTAATAATAATGCTATAAAGCTTATTTATGTCATAACATAGAAATATATGTTACACTGCATTGTTTCATGCATTTAACAGATAAAATTTTCATGTATTAAAGCAGGAAAGTGAATTTCTCGAAGGAAAGCATGGCATATGGGACCCTTTTTTTTCTTTCTCAACTTTATTCTCCTGTTTGTAATGTAGCTCATAAAATCTCTCTGTCATGTAGCTTCATGCTAATAATTCAAGCTTATGCTACTTTAAGCCCTTAGTACATAATTTGAGTGAAAAATAAGTGCGTGAAAAATAAGTGCATGAAAATAGTGAACACAATAAGGCCAATACATGTAAAGAAAAAATTTGCATTTAATTTGAAAATAAATTAATGTGGAAGTCTCTTGAGAAGTTGTACAACAGCGTACCTGCAGTTTACATCAAGTTTTGTATATTTATATTGTGGTGATCTTGTATGGGCTGCAAACATTTTGTTCAATGAAGCACATTGTAAGGGAAGTTCATACAAAGGCGTCCAAGCTGCAAGCATGTATATACATGCTGGATTTATGAATTACCATCCTTTCACTTTCTCTGAATCAGAAAATTATTCTGACTGCATATAAACTGAAATGCTGCTACGACTAAAAACATTTGAGCTTATCTGAATTTTCATGTGGTAAAACTGAAGCTCAACAAAGACATTGTTTCTGAAACTGTGTCAGGGTTCAGGAATTCAGCTTGTCCTCAGCCTGGATTTGTCACTTATCCGGTCCGACAGACCTGGACAAATACTAAGGAGTTAAACTAAAGCACATAAACTACTTCTGCTCCTTTGTGTCTGATTATCTACACAAAACTTAGTAGCTTTAATTCAATGTCACCGCCTTTCTCCTGTCCTCTAAATCGCAATACAATTAGAAAGTTGCAGAGTGGCTGTGGGGAGTTCCATGTATTATGTCAGAGGTAAATGACATCAGACATTCTTATTTAAACTTATATGTGAATTTCCTGTTAATAGAAGATGACATATAGGTTTGATAAGACTACAAGGAAGACACTGAGGGGACATGTCTAGAGAAGGGCAACGGTGCTGGTGATGGGTCTGGAGAACAAGGTGTATGAGGAGCAGCTGAGGTTGTTCAACCTGGAGAAAAGGAGGCTGAGGGGAGACCTTATTTCTTTCTACTGGAAAGGAGGCTGTAGCCAGGTGGGGGTCACCAAGTCACAGGCGATAGGATAGGATGAGAGGAAACGGCTTCACATTGTGCCACGGGAGGTTTCGACTGGAAACTGGGAAAAATTTCTTCACAGAAAAAGTTGTCAAGCTTTGGAACAGTCTGCCCAGGGAAGTGGTTGAGTCACCATCCCTGGACGTATTTAAAAGACGGGTAGATGTGGTGCTGAGGGACACAGTTTAGTGGTGGACTTGGTAGTGTTAGGTCAAAATTTGGACTTGATGATTTTAAAGGTCTTTTCTGACAGAAATGATTCTATGATTCTATGAATCCTGGGAACAGGCCACTTCCACAAATGTAAAACATGTTTTCAGCCCAAAACGTGCTAGGCAAACTAGTTGGAAGATAGGCAGGAGGACAAAAATACCATACAAATGAAAGAGGAAGAGGCACTTCAGACACGATTGCCCAGGCAAAGAAAGGGGCCAGGAGCAGCCGGAGTTGTAAAATCTTACTTCTGGATGACATAAAAGTAATTTTTGTTTTCGGGCGGGCACTTCTGACCGCTCTGGGGAAAGGCGGCGGCGGCGGCTCCCGAGGCCGCAGAGGCTCCATCGAGGGCAGGCGGGGCCCACAGCAGCGTGTGCCCGCCCCCGGCCTCCCGCCCGCCCCGTTGCCATGGCAGCGCGCGGCGTCCTGTAATGGCGGCGGCGACGGCGGCGGGAAGCTGAGGGGCGGCCATGGTGCGGAGTGAGTGTCGCCGAGAGTCGCTCTCCTCCCCTCCCCTGGGATTCTGCCCTCCTACCCGGGATGTCCCCTGCTCCCTGGCCACAATGTTCCCTCTTCTTCACACCGGCCCCTCTTTGCTGCCATCCCCCACACCCCTCTCCCCTCTTGCCTCCCTTCCTCTCCTCACCTGGCTGGATTGTCTGTTCTCCCTCTTCCCCGGGAATAGGAACCCATTTTATTTCACCAAGCACAGTACAGGGGTGTGCTCGCCTCACGAGACACCCCGGAGAGGCCCAGCAGTGGGGTGGCCCAGGCAGGGACCCCTCCGTAAGTGGGAAGATGCTCCATGGGATGGCTCCTGTCTGGGCCTACAGCTGTCAGCACTGGCCTTTCCCTGAAGTTTTCCACACTACATGATGATCAATTTTTTTTAGGTAGAAGCAGTCCATGCAGACACTTGATCAGAGACGTAAAAAAACCCCTGTGTGAGGTTAAAATACACCATACTATTACTTATGAATCCATAATCTTTTAGAGCTAAAGTACAATGACCAGAAAATACTGCGTGCTCATACGTATCACTCGATAAAAAAACTGCTGAGGAGTTCCCTTCATCTGTGATTTTTCCCTGTGATCTATTTTGATTGTGTACTGTCACTGGACTGCTCATGTCTTGCTGGGGTAATGTAGTGCTTTGGAAAGGAACTCCTTCTCTCTGCACGAAGCTGGCAGATGCCCACTTTGAGCAGACACTGCCTGAAGGAGAATGGCTTCATAGCCTGAACAGCACGGTATGAATTTGAGTCTTAAAATAATGGTTGAATACTTCACTTTTCTGAAATGCAAGTTTTCCCACTGTTTATTGATATACCTGCAGCTGTCCACATGCTTATTCTTTCAATTTCTTTCTATCTGTTCCTTTGTGAGTAAAACATGTCATTTTTGGAAGCCCAGCTGTAAAATCTTCAAGATCTGTTACTTCCAGTTGATTGATGCCATCTCTTACTTCCTCCTGTGTTCATGAGAACACAGGAGTAGCTGTGACCTCTCAGGTCAATGGTCCATTCTACTATTACTGCACACAAGATCAGATATTCTGGTTAATGAACTTCTCAGGGAGATGTAATATTGTAATGTGCTTTGTAAATGTCCTGGGAAAGCTTTATATATACATATATATATATTTGTTGTTTTCTTTTGTCAGTTTGTTCCCCTCATTCCTCTTAAATAAACTGGATAACATATAAAAGGTCAAATATTCACTCAGTTCCCTATAGCAGGTCCCCAAAACACATCTCCAAAGCTCCACTGTAGCATCTGTTGGGAACGATTTTCTCTGCCTTTCAAACCGTCTGGCAATGAAAGTGGATGTTTTGGCATAATCACTGACACGATCATTACAATTTTTCACTAGCAGAAGGAAACCTGATTGTAATAAAATTTTGTCTGGAATAGCTCATATGACTTCTTTTTGCATAAAAGGTATAGAGCATAATGTTGTCTCCAGTATTTAGGTATACAGATTGTGGAATATTGTTTTCTTGCTCAAACATACTGTTTGCACTGGAAATACCAACAATGAAATATCTGCCACAAAACACAGTGGTAAGCAGGCATTTATTTTTTTTTAATTTCCAGCATATTTGCCAAGAAACTGATTAGAAATGTTTTTCATATTTTCTGTGAAGTCTAAAATATTTAGTAACTATCATTGCCATTTTTTTCCTCTTTTCTCTGTTAATTTAATCAGGTTTAATCAATGGGCTGTTGAAGGGAAGATGTTTATTCAGATGCAGCAAACCTGCCCAACATGATTAAATAAGAAAAGGACACTTCCCCAATATACTTTATATGTTGGCATATATTGCTCTTATATCAATATCAGTATCACCAAAATCACAGAATCACTCAAGTTGGAAGGGACCTTTTAAGATCATCTAGTCCAACCAATGAACAACAACAACAAAAAAAACCAACCTCACACACACACCACACCCAAAACAACACCAACCCAACACTAATCCATATCCCTGAGCACCATGTCACTGAGCACTCATCTCTCCCCATCTCCAGGGATGGTGCCTCAACCACCTCCCTGGGCATCCCATTCCAATGCCTGACCCTTTCAGTAAAGAAATATTTCCCAATATCTAACCTGAGCCTCCCCTGGGGCAACTTGAAGCCATTACCCCTTGTCCTGTCATCTGTGACCTGGGAGAAGAGACCGACCTCCACCTCTCTACAGCCTCCTTTCAGGTAGTTGTAGAGAGCGATAAGGTCTCCCCTCAGTCTCCTTTTCTCCAGGCTGAACACCCCCAGCTCCCTCAGCCTCTCCTCATAAGGCTTGTGCTCCAGACCCCTCACCAGCTTCATTGCCCTTCTCCGGACCTGCTCCAGCACCTCAATGCTGGACACAGTACTCGAGGTGGGGTCTCACCAGTGCCGAGTACAGGGGGATGATCACCTCTCGGGTCCTGCTCACCACACTGTTCTTGATACAGTTGCTGTTGGCCTTCTTGGCCACCTGGACACACTGCTGGCTCATGTTCAGCTGTCATTCGACCAACACCCCCAGGTCCTTCTCTGCCAGGCAGCTCCAGCCGTTCTTCCCCAAGCCTGTAGCGCTGCCTGGGGTTGTTGTGACCTAAATGCAAGACCTGGCATTTGGCCTTATTGAACCTCATTCTGTTGGTCTCAGCCCATTGATCCAGGCTGTCCAGATCCCTCTGCAAAGCCTCTCTACCCTCCAGCAGATCAACACTCCCATATCATGGTGACAAGGACAAGGGGCAATGGGCAAAAACTGGAACACAGGAAATTCCATCTCAACATGAGGAAAAACTTCTATAGTTTGAGGGTGGCAGAGCACTGGAAAAGGCTGTCCAGAGAGGGTGTGGAGTCTCCTTCTCTGGAGATATTCCAAACCTGCCTGGATGCGTTCCTGTCCAACCTGCTCTGGGTGACCCTGCTCTGGCAGGGGGTTGGACTAGATGATCTCTAAAGGTCCCTTCCAACCCGTACCGGTCTGGGATTGTGCGATAGTTCTGTACATCATGGTCAATGAAACTGTTGAGAAGTTAGATTTAACCCTGCTCGTCTAGAAATACTACAACGTACACAAAACCACTTCCACCTTTTTCCCAAAGGCTGTAGATAGAGGAGCTACACCGCTCAAGTTTGGGCTGTATTGGTACGTAGTTTACCCAGCTTGTAGCAGTGAGAATTGGTGCAGCCAGTCCAGGCCCATGAATAAAACTGGATGATTTCACAAAGACTCCCTGAGAGGCTTGTCCTTGAGACACAGAAGCAATGAAAGAATAATTTTAATTAATACGTGGTAAGAACGATTTGTTTTCACAGTTCTCTGTATATTTCCTCTTTTTACTTATTTTTCTTCATTCTTTTTGGAAGGCTCACTAGCCTTTTTTTGGCATTAACCGTCAAGAAAATACCTATGCTAATTTGAGAAAACCCTACTTTTTAAATCAGTACTCCCCTGTAGTTCACTGCTTGTCAAGGAGAAATAAATGCTAGTGCTTTTTTGGTGCAGTGGGCTGGAAACAAAGTAATAACATCTAGCTCAAGAGCACTGGTTCTCACAGAATTTCTTTCCCTTCATTATACAGAGCCTTTTCACTGTTTGAAAGATTGCCTGGCATTAAATATTACTATGTGAAAACTCTAAAACCAAGTCTCTGGTGTCTTTTGGCCACTGAGACTCCTTTGCTGGGCTACTAATGAGCTGGTAGTGCTTAAGAAATACCCAGGATTAAACTTCATTCTAACATAAACATTTATAAGCATGAATTAGTAATGGTGTTGCCTCAAGGACTGAAAAAGTGAAAAATACCTGCCCACTTTCAGCATTTATCCTGCTTATTCCTGTGCACACTGTGCTGGCAGAAGAATATGATGATACACTGTAGGGAGTTTACTTTTTTGAACATCTGGCATCAGGAAATAAAAGAACATAAACCACTCCATTGCTTGCCTACATGAATCAATCTGCAACCCGAGCTATGCTGAAAATAATGGATGTTGGATTAATTTCTGCAGCAGTTGTATCACACTCTCATGGAAGACTCAGCAGTTTTCATATGGATTTTTATAAATATTACAGGTGATGTGAATGTTTCAAAAATTATGTTTACTGTGGCAGAGTGGGCTGAAGTTACTTGACACTTGGTGTCTTTTATAACAGATTTTTTTTGGTGGTGTTCCTACTGGCTATGTATTTTGTAGGGTGAAAGGAAATATTTTAATGATTTTATAAGATATTAATAAATCAGATGGTGGAAAATGACTAAGGGGAGATATAACATCTAATGTTTCTTTCAGTCACTGAAGATCTTGTTAGAAGACGTGCAGAACACAATGACTGTGAAATTTTTTCACTGGAAGAAATCTCTTTACATCAGCAGGAAATAGAAAAAATAGAGTATCTTGACAAATGGTGTCGAGATTTAAAAATTCTCTATCTTCAGAATAATCTAATTCCAAAAATTGGTAAGTGTTTTCTGGATATGTTTCTTTTTAATTGGATTTACATGCATCATTTTGAAATTAGAAAAAAATGACTGTTGGGTTATATTTTAAGGGAATGCAGAGTGAGTACCTACATAAAAGTCCTTTGTGGATCTGCTCATATAAGATTTCCTTTCCCTGTCTCTTTAATAAATTTCTAAGCAGCTTAGAAATTTTTAATGAAAAAGATTGTACTGAAACAGAAGTCACTAGAATATGTGTGGAACACCTTTTATTGATTAAAATCTCGTAAGTCAAGATATAATATCCTGCCTTTGTGGCAAATGGAGAGACAAACAATTTAGCGTATACCATGAACTGTGATATCATAGGATTAGCTCTCCTCATGCTAATTTTTAAATTCAGTTTTCATACTAATGGTCTTTTTTGTTAACATTAAGATCATTTTCATTCAGACGAAATACTTGCTTTTGTGCATAAAGCAACTTTTTACAGTGAAGTCTCAATGGTCTTCCTGCCCCACAGGAGAAGGTACAATTTCCTGTGGTCTGTGTTTTGTGATATAGGTTCACATAGTTCCTAGGTTCTCTATAGAAACATAAATACTACATCAGACCTTGGACTGGAAAAGCTTAGACTCCACAGATGTAGAAGAATAATGGAAAGTCAAAAGTGCTCAGAAGTCATATTAACATATTTCATTGAAATTCCTTAAGAGGAAGAAAAGAAAATCTAGTTTTAGGGTGAAATTTTGTGCTCAGGACTTAAAATCCTCTGAAGGGGCTCATCAGGAAACCCCAAGGGAGTATCTGTACTGGTAACATCTGTGTTTCTTAGACTGGAGAAATCTTCTCCCAGAGAGAATAAAGTTTTTGCTTCACGCTGCTCTGGTCCATCAAAAATAGGGCTAAAATAAGTTGGTTTTCTCTATGTTACTGTGTCCTTAGTAAGGTACAAGACTTCATCTTGTTCTGTTGTCAACAGTTATACCCCCTGTAGGTTAGTACAGTATATCATTCACATTACTGCTTTTTAGACACAAGATTTTTTTCAGCAATCTAATTTCTGAGACATTCAATTTTTATCTTAACTTACTCTAACTGTAGGAGTTGGAAAACTGTGCAACTTCCTACTTTGTGTATTCTTGTGTAATGTAACAGCTTTCCAAGATACTACCTTAGTAACAAAAATAAAAGATAAGTAGTGACCGAAAGGATTGCCAAAAGGGTTGTGTGACAAAGTACTGAATTTGAGAAGTAGTTCTTCCCAGTGGATACCAACATGTTCATGTGGAGGACACACAACATTTCAAAGCACATTCCAAAATATCATGGCTGAATGGTTTGCTGTCATGGCAAAATATCATCGCTGTGTTGACCCTCCTGGGATCTGTCTTTTTTCCTCTTAAAGAAAACCTTTACACAGCCCTCAAGATCCAACTTGCCTACTAACCAACAGCAGGTTGGAAGGCACCCACTGTATGGATCAGTCCTGGTTCTATTCTTTAATGGAAAAAAAAACCCACAAGATGCCTTTGGCTTCAACACTTGGTTGTGCAACATCTTCATGTGTATGGGCACTGCCATAACTGAACTGAACTGCCAACCTAAACTGCACAGGTCCTTACTGAGAAATTAATTTCATCATGTTTGTGAATTATGAAAAAATATCTCTCAAGGTCTTAGTTTACTAAGTGGCAGGATTCATGTCCCCAAACTTTTAGATATCTATGTTGTAGACAGTTACTGTGACTTCCCTTTACAACAAATGATGAAGAAAAGGTGTATTTTTGAGCATGATTTGGTTCACTGGTTTTAAAATCCAATTTAAGACAAATTGCACCATGAAGAGCCTGTTTCTCCTTATTGATTGTAGAGAAGCCTAGACAACTAATTGAGCTGTAGACATGATCTCTGTTGGTTAGATGAAGCTCCCTCTTCTTGGATTTCTTTCTTTGTCTCAGCAGGACAGTTTGTACAACAGTTAATGAGTGTGTCTTATGAATTAGAGTTCGAGGTAATCTTCCTAACTTCATTGGATAGGTTTTCCAGTCAGATCTTTGAAACATCTCCCCACAACAGTGGGGAGAAACTGGTGAACTGGGACACAAGTAATACTACGTATCTTGTCTCAGATGTATGTCTCTGACCTGTTATGTCAGAGTATTTGCATTTTTCTGACATTTTTGAGACTGATGAAGATTGTTGCTCCCCTATTCCCACTTTATCCCCTTTCTGTATTCAAAGGAGAAACTGCTAGCCATTCTGACACAGCCCCACACATTGGAGCCTGCTAATAATATATTATAATATATAATATACTGCTTAGATTCCAGATTGTGGTGATGGTAGGGGTCTTTGTTTTGTTCATACTAAAGCCATATAAATCCTTATTTACAAAATTTTTAAAACAGGAGGAAAGGAGGTTTATTGTATTAACCCTTTAGATAAAAGATCTTTAAAAATTAAATATATACTAAAGTCAATCTTTCATATATAAGTGAGTGTAAACTCTAGTTTTGTAAAGCTTGACTAAGGCCAGATCCTTTCTGAGTTTCATGGGAAATGGAATGTTTGGCGTTTTGGCCAAACCTCTTGCATTATATAAGTGGTTTGCAAATTGTGATTTAAAAAATGTCTTTATAACCTTGCTTATTTCCTTTTATTTTTAAGCTAATTTGTGTTTTCAGGGATCTTTTTGGTTTTGTCCTTTCATTAATATTAAAATATTAATGCCCAATACTCTGATATATATTCTGATTTTTCCTTCCTGTGTTTCTGATTTATTGTTTCTTTGAAGTCAAGTGAGCAAGTAAAATGTTAATGGCTTTTCCAATAAAGAAAACTGAAATAACAGATCTATGTTTTGTTGCAGAAAATGTGGGCAAACTGAAGAAACTGGAATATTTAAATGTAGCTTTGAACAATATTGAAAGAATTGAAAATCTGGAAGGTCAGATTTTTCCCTTTTCATATTGAAACACTTCAGTTGTGACTTAGTGTAAAAAAAAGGATGGAAACCATTAAGTATGTTCACAAGTAAAGCTACTTTGCTGATTCTCAGAAAGTGCCTTTCTATGTGCAGAGTTTCAACAAATGCTTATTTGTAGCAAATGCTTCCTACTGCTGCAGTTCTGTCGTTGAACTTCCTAAAATGTATTTTAACTAGCAATTTGCATACTCTCTCACCAGTATTGCTGGCTATGATAGCTCTTTTCTTTACTACTTTGCAAATCAAGAATCTGTATTTTTCATGAAAGTAGTATTTCCCTGCTCTAAAAATGAGGTAACTTGTTATGCAGGTTAGATGGAGCAATGCAAGGGGTTTTTTACTGCTATGCAGACTGTAAAAAGTCTCTGCTGTGTACTGTTTCAGTAGTCATCTTCACTTCAGCAATCAAGTGTCACACAGAACAAGGTTCTACAGAGGGTGCATTGGCAGTCTGGGGTATTTTTAAACAGTTTTATAGATCAGTCTTCTCTGTCATTCCATGAAGTCCTCTCCATTCTTTTTCTGTGTTTAATCCTTTATCCCATAACTGTCATTCATAGAAACATAGAAGAGAATAATTTCCCAGAGCTTGGGTTAGGAGGGAACTTTAAAGGTCATCATCTAGTCCAACCCCCTTACAATGAACAGGGACATGTTCTACTGGATCAGTTTGCTCAGAGACCCATCCACCTAACCTGGAATGTTTCCAGGGACCTGGTCCAGTTTTTCACCATCCTCATAGCAAAGAATTTCTTCTTTCTTTCTAGTCTATATCTACTCTCTTTTAATTTAAAAACAATTACCCCTTGTCCT
>BJBW01008996.1:13963-30014 GCA_004320125.1 Scolopax mira
TTCTCTTCCCCAGGCTGAACAACCCCAACTCTCCCAGCCTCTACTCATAGCAGAGGTGCTCCATCCCTCTGGTCTTTGTGGACACCTCTGGACCAGCTCCAACAGGTCCATACCTTTCCTGTGCTGAGGACACCAGTGCTGGATGCAGTACTCCAGGTGGTGGCATGTGCAAAGATCTAGCATTTTCCAATGTCAAAATCTAAGACCCGTAAACACATTCTGTATCACTTGAATAATTTCTGACTTGATTTCTTTCTCATTCTTGATTCTGACTAGGGCAATTGCTGAATCTTTAAAATATCTACCTTAACAAGGGAACAATAAAAAAAAAAAGCTGGGTTTTTTGTTTGTTTGTTGAGGTTTTTTGTTTTATTGTGTTTTTAAGTCTACAAGATGATTCAAGAAGATGGCTTAAATCAAATAAAACAGTAAGCAAATAGGCTAAACACAAATTTGTAAAAGTTGAAGAAATATGTAGTGCATTGCATATTTTGCAATTTGTTGAGAAATTTGCATCCTTTTTATGCCAGTAAGTTTTAAGTTTCTCCATCAGGCAACATTATTTATTATTGTGATTTGTCATTTACTCAGGAGTCAGAACCTTTGGAACTGAGCCTTGCAACAATTTGGGTTATTTAAATCCATAATAAATCATTTTGAGTTGTTTATTTGCTTGCAGTTTCCTTATGCATAAAATACTTGCCAAATAGACCTACAAAAGAAAAAAAGTGATTACAATGATGAGACTGAAGTTGAGGTTGCTTTTAGCTAAGCATTTTTACTCAGAGTCAAGGTCATGACTCACGGAGATAAAAGGAGAGGCTGGTAAATTTTGCATCCAGATTTTCCAGAGCATCTTGTTAGCTAACTTAGAGCTTCTATTTATGAATTGTTTTGGTTAACAAACAACATTTTCTGACTGGTGCTTGCAATTTAACCAGCAATAAAGTATCTGCATCCATAACTGAGTCCATAGAGTAGAAACCACATCCTGATTTGGAGTCAATTTTTAGATAATCTTATCTTTACTCTTCAATAATGTTAGTTAGGATTAGCAGTACACAGAAATAAAACCCATAATTGATCCTGCTCTCCTGAAGCAATTAGATACTCTTTTAGCTATACCTTACTGTAAACTCAGTTAAAACTGAAATCTAGTTTATCCAGAAATTAAACATATAATAGCTCATCTAGTATATACAAGAACTGATCACAATGTTTTGATTGTGATAAAATCAATTGTAAGTTTTGATGTTTTTTATTTTATTAAAATATTTTTTCTTTCTATAAGTTTTGTGACCTTATAAACTTAGGCTGTGAGTTACTTTCACTTGTGGCTTGGAGAGGATGTGTTCTAATAGGATGAAATCAGTATACAGAGAACAAATGCAGATAGTTTTATATCCAATTATGTGTGTGTGATGTCATGTGTACTTTTATATTATGAACAAATTGAATTGTGGTTTTTTTTCAACCAGGTTGTGAAGAACTGAAGAAACTTGACCTAACAGCAAATTTCATTGGTGAACTCACCAGTATTGAAACCTTAAAATATAATATACATCTGAATGAACTGTTTCTAGTGGGCAACCCATGTACTGAATTTGAAGGTTATAGACAGTATGTGGTAGCAACTCTTCATCAATTAAAAGTAAGATTTTTAAAATAAAATTTATATCCAAATCAATAGCCAGGATTGTTGACTGAATATATTGATCCCAAAGAAAATAAATGCTCATGGTTGGAAAATAGGGTGTATTTTTCTTATTCTCCAAAGGAAATTAAATTATATTCTGAAAAATAAGTGGCTAGAGTAAATAATGTGTAATGAGTAAATAAATTACTTCTGTTTTGACTGAACCACATGCATTTGTTAACTTTTTTCACTGGAGATCCTTAAAGAGAATTCTGAAAAAATAAATTCACAACTGTACCATTTTGGCTTTTTTTCTCTTTTGTTTTTATATGCACAATGTATTTTTAAATTCTTTT
The DNA here is from genome assembly GCA_004320125.1 of Scolopax mira. Classification (NCBI taxonomy): domain Eukaryota; kingdom Metazoa; phylum Chordata; class Aves; order Charadriiformes; family Scolopacidae; genus Scolopax; species Scolopax mira. Next base: position 15,956 of record BJBW01008996.1, read on the forward strand.
CACTATTGCAGAAAGTTACCAGGTTGGTGGTACCATACCAACAATATGTACCAAACCAACAGTGTAAATAAGTAGAAAGACAGAAATTGATATAAAAATGTACTGTATGGCATCAACTGTAAATAGATACCTTGAGATTGAGGTTTTGTGCAATGATGTACTGATGTAATGATTTTCTGCCATCAAAACAGGCAGTTCCAGTCCTGATCTACGCTCCCATCATTTCCCTTGGAGAAGCACAGATGCTTGCTGGACTTATTAGGAATATATTCACCTCAAAATTAATAATTTTGTAACAGTTTCATGAGCTGAATCAATGTCAGACAAATATCAGAAATGGGTGAATTAAACTATGTCTCACTACGACATAGTTTAATAAGACCAACTGAAATTCCTGGAAAATGCCAAAAGCAGCTCTCAGACACACAAAACCACTTTCAGATCTGAATAACAACTTATTGTTTTTTGGTTTGGTTTTGTTAGTTTGGGTTTTTTAATATGGTATAATTTACATAATGCTATTGAGATTTGAAAGGCATATTTTTAATTTTGCACAGAAAATAATTTATCATAATTAACCTATAGTTTAGTGAGTTTATTGATTTGAGTATGTTTACAAGTTCTCACATACCTATATTGATTTTTTTCCCCTTTGGGAAGCACTTGGACAGTAAAGAAATAGAACGTTCAGAGAGGATTCAAGCACTTCAAAACTACCCAGAAGTGAAACAGAAAATCAGAGAGCAGGAACAAGCTTACCTTCTTAAAAGGGCCAAAGAAAAAGAAGAGGCTCAAAGAAGAATGAAAGAAAGGAAGGACAAGAAAGAAAACCAAATGAAATCTAAACTCAAATTAGACAGGTAACAGCAACAACAGTTCCTGAGTAAACAAAATTCTTCTCTTTCTTCATTATGAATTTTATTTTTCCTCATTAAACAGTTTATATAACTACACTTAAATATTTTTGTTTGTATTTATTGTTGATTCTAGCAGAATTATTTTTTCTCATGCATGTTATCTCTAATGAAAAATATAATTAATTACAAACATGGCTAATTACTGACCTGCAGACAGTACAATAGAAGTTTTGTCCCAAAACTCCAAGCTAAATTGTCTGGGTGCCAAAATATTGTAATTGATAGGTTCTTTCAGGAGAACAGCTGGAAATTGTTATTTAAGGTAATGCAAGGCTTCCGGGGAAAGCAGCTGTTCACCTACAATTTCTTTTGCTTTATAGTTATTAGATATGAAGACCTGAATGAAATATTGTAGCTCTTTTGAGATATAAAAGGTTATGGAATGTTGATTTCTGTACTTCTTCCACCTGGTATCACTGAGATTACCTGGTTAGCAGAAGGATTTTTGTCTGGGGTCATCTTCCACTGCAGTTGCCATCCATCTTACTTTTAATAAAATAGAGACTAAGTTCCATGGAGCTTGCTATAGAACTTGGTCCTCACAGATCATATCTGTAATATAAATTTAGTTTTCTCTCTACATTGATAGAGAATTTCTGAAGATTACAGAGGCTTAGACTTAGGGTGGGGAAAGTGATTCAGGCTCCAAAATGACACTGAGGAAATTTCTATGTAAAATGTTACTACCCTATAAAATTTCCAATCTGCTGCTGATTGATATTGGCAATAATTAAACATCACACACCCCTGAAGGGTTTTTTTTTTCACCAGGAGTATCTGAAAATGTTGCTCCTGAAATTAAATCTGTTGAGCTACCTATTGGGATTTTCAGAATGTTAAGCATAACCATAGTATCATTTCTTAGTTAAGTCTGCAAAAAACTTTATGTCAAAATATGTTTTGTTGGTTAATGAACAGAGAATAGTGTCCGAATCTATAAGATATTGTTCTTGGTAGGAGTTATACAGTTATTATTACTTGGTTAAAAAAATATTATTGTAAGAATTCATTAGCAAGTGCTGTTACTCTTCCTTTGTTTCACTGGGATAATATTCCATGTGATCTTGTGTAGCCCAGACTCTCTACACAATAAAAATAATCATCAGGCAGAAGGAAACAGAGAACATGAAACCTGGAGAAAAGCTGAGGATGATGAAGAAGACAGACGATTTTGGGAGGAGCCTACACCATATACTCCAGAGTCTAGATTAGAAACTCACAGATACATTGAAGAAAAACGGAGAGCTAAAGACAATATAAGGTATGTTTTCATTTTTTGATGTATTCTATGACCTGAGGAAGGGAAAATTTTCAAAGGTATGGAGTAGAGGGAGGTGACTGCCTCATATTAAATATTACTGAGAACTGTCAGCTTAAATCCCCATTGTATGTGCAAATATGCTTATAAAATCTAAATAAAATAGTTCACTTTGCTTTGTTTCAGTTTCTAAAATATATTTATGATACCTTTTATATTTATATAATTTCTATTTTTAACTCAGTTTTATGGACCTCAGAAGTTTCTATCAGTTAACTAATATTTGGGGTAGTTCAATGTTTAATATTCTTGCTAAAAGCATTTATCCAGAGTGCAGGTTGCATCCCAGAAACGCCCTATAGGCCATGCTAGAAAATTTTAGCACAAGTGGTGTTTCTGCCACCTTTTCTATGTGACTTGGAAAATTTCTCACTTACTTTATCAAATATATTCATCCCGAATAATAGCACTCTTTGGTTATCTTTGCTATTGGACATGGTGGATCTGAAGGTATCTGGCCTCTGAAAAGCCTTTAAAACTTTCTAAGGTTTTGCTGAGCATGGAAAACAGATGCAGATGCTAGCAAAAAAAGTTATTTTATTGCTGCCAATCTATCAATTCCACAAACATTGTAAGCAATGTCTTTTCCTTTTCCTTTTTTTTTTTTCTTTTGCTTATATAACAGCATTTGTGCCAGAGATTTTTCCAGCTCCTCTTCTTAAGGACATGCTTTTTAAAAGATTTTTCAAGTCCCAGCACTGAAAAAATCAGTTCTAGGGAACTCTCCAAGAAGTCTGGAAGTATGAATTACTTGATTCTATTATTAATTCAAGGTCTAGCACTTTCCCAGAAGAACTGCTGTGAAACCCAGATTCTAGCTAGTTAGAATTTTGGGGTTTTTGGGGGTGTCTTGCTTAGTCAAGATGAAATGTGTTCCAAATGCTTCTCTCTAAACATTCATAGAGACTCCAAATAGCATTATAATAAAGATATAATAATTCCTTTCTGGATTTTTCTAAATTTCAAAACAACTTAAAGGAATCCTTTCACCGTTCATTTTATTTTGGTAGTGAGATTTTTGGTAGCTAACATGAGAAATGTGAGAACAGAAAAGTGCCCCTGACAACTTCAAATCATCCTTGGTGGATGGTGAAATTTAACTTTAATGTTAGTTAGTACAAAAGGATGTTTATTTCGGTATAAAATTGACATTAATTCTATGAGACCAATGCTAAATTTGAACCTATTTATGACCTGTTAGTACATGTTAAATTGTTATAGTTGGACAATTGATAATAAACTGAGGACATGTGACTGATAGACATGCTATTTAGAGATATGTCAAGCATTTGTTTAGTAAAAGTAATTATCAGCATGAATAAAATTTCATTTTAGAATTGTTTGCACATGTATCAAATCAACTAACAGTAACAATAATTCATGACAAACATGATGATTTAAAACTAGAAAAAACTCCTATTTCATATGTTTAAGGAAGCCACTGATTTTTTAAGATATACCAGATAAATATGAGATATTACTGTTTGATAATGGACATCGTGACCTGCAGAAGTTATTACCAATGTAAGACGTGATTTTACAAAGCATTTGCTCATCTTTATGTGATGCTTTTGATGTGCAATTAGTCATTTGATATAACCTGTTTTGTTCCAAAAATAAGTTATATACTTTACATCAAGTACCAGGTAATTCTAACCTCTTACCACACTCTTCCTTCTTTTTTTTGCTATAACACATAAGATACCAGATTGTGAAATTATAAACCATTTTTCTTTCTATTTTGTTAAGGGAAACAAAAAAGAGAGAGAAACCTCTTTGGACATTGGTCACTGCAGAAGGAAAAGTTCTGAACGTGAACGTGCCCAAGTATGTAACGTTAAGAGATCTAACAGGCTAATCTCTCTACAGTGGATTTGGGCAACTATCTCAAAATATGTGACAATACAAAAATTAAAGGGGTGACAAATTCTCATTGCAGTATTATTTTCCTGGTGGGGAAACTGACCTCTAAAATAATTTTCTAATGCTGGAAAAAGAATTAGTTTTCAGTGAGTGAAGTGCTGAAGGTTGTTTAATTTAACATCTTGGTCTCTGATGAGACATAAGTAAGACATTTTACTTTTTCCCCCTTCTACAGTAAGGGTCTCTTTCTTGAACCATCTTGCTAACAGTGGAAAAAGTTTAACCAATTCAACCATTGAAGATAAATGTGTGTGAGTAGCCACTTTAAATGTGGAAAAATATGTCCAAATAATATTTCTGGACAAAATAATTCTATCCTCTGATGACAGATGTAAAGCTGAGAATTAGGAGGGATATGTAATTAACTCCCATGACATGAGATCCTCTGACACTGAGTGAGGTCTCTAACAACAGAACCTGGTGATAGAGGGAAGTCTCTTATATTTTATCATTGACAAAGGCACCTGGGTATTAGAATGTTCTGGAATGAGTTTCCAGGGATATAAGCCATGTGGTACTGTTGGTTTCACTTGAACCAGACTTTCTTTTCTAAGGGAAAACAGGAGATAGAGAGTGCAAACATTGTTTCCTTATAAGCAGTTCCCCAAAGAGCCTCCTACAGGAGCCTAATCAAGTGGCCTATTAAGGGACTGCAAAATCAAAGCTAAGAGTATGCTTAGAATAAAGAATGCTTTCTACATCTTGTAATTTATAAATCCTTTCAAATTCAAGGAATTTGAAAATTTACATGACAGGGTCAGTATATAATTTTCAGTGGTATATGGAAAATTAAAGGTAGTGACAGAAGAGCTCATGTTTTTTTCACTCTGTGCCGCAAGTTACTTACCAATGTATTGATGTACTTTTATTTTTTGTAAAAATTCATTAACTGAAATTGTTTAAAAAGAATTTTCCTAGAAATTTTCCTAGAAACTTCCTAGAAGTCCCCTAGATTTCTCTGTTAGTAGCAGTCCTGTTTGTGTCACCCAAGTTCTCTGGGTTAGAATTTAATCTGTGGATGTGCCCATGTAAAGCCAGATCAATGAGCAGTTTTTGTCATGGCTTCAGCAAGAATATCACAGCCCTTCAGCTCAATCTGGCAGTGTATTGGAGAGACATAAATAGACACAAGTAGACAGATGGTGTTCTCCAAAGTTTTTGCTTCAATGTGAAAGTCTAATGTCCATAGCAATGTCCAAGCTTCTCTGATGTTCCTTTGGAAGGTTAGCAAGATGAATGGTTGCATTCTGCTGAGAACAATTCTGATTAAGCTTCCTCCTAGAAAAATTTACAGTTCTTTTCTCTTTCTCACCCTTTGTGTTTTATTGAATTCTCAAAATGTGAAAGAGAAAAAATGTAGACAGGAAACAAAGCAATTTTGTACTCTTTGCAGCTTTCCATTAAAAATACCCATAAACTAAAAGCTCCATAAGCTTTCTTGCAAGTCGGCTGCATCAGAATACAGGAGATCAAAGAGTTAAAATGTGTATCTGGCAAATATTTTTATTGCTGAAAAAATGTATCATCTAAATTTTTACCTGAACCCAAAGTATCTAAGGATTTTAATGTCACTGAAACATTCCAGATAAATTGCATTAAGAAAACCACTGTCATTTTATACTAATAAGTACATTATAAAAAACTTCTAATTTATGGGTGGGTTTTATTTTGTTTGGTTTGTTTTTTTTTTTTTCTATTTTAATACATGACATATATTTGAGTATATGAGCAGAACTGCAGAACTTGTAAGTTTAGACTAGATGTCCTTGCAGTTTTAATAATAAATGTTATTTTGAATTTATAACTGGTAAGAGTCCTTCACAATTTTAAGAATTCAGCCATCAGATCACAAACATGCAGTTAATACAATCTACAGTCTCATTTTCAACAAATATTATAAAGCTTGTAGAATCAAAGATATTGTACAAATCATGCTTTACTTTGGAAATGCACAGGCAGATATTTATACTCTGTGCAAAGTAATTGCTATGAAAAAAGATACATTTTTTTTAAACTTATGATAAGGTTAGAATTACCAAGTTCCAGGCTTTTCATGAAGTCTTTTTTTCTCTGCAGATGTTACTCGAGCAGACAGATTTCACCAGCAGATGTCTCTGTTTCTGCACTGACAGACTGATCTTAATTTTAACTGACCTTCAGCAGTATTTTTGTTAGTTTCTTGTGGGTTGGGTGAGGAGAACAGAAAATAAATGTTAGAATGACTTTGGTTCAAATGCCAGTATTTTTTTCTGTTCATGAGGAAAACTGCAACTGTTTCTATAATTATCATGTGACTTATTGCTACATATGTCTACATATTGTTGTATTTGTATTCATCTGAAATTGCTAGCAGTTGAATTTGAATTACACTGTAGTGTTTGGTTATTCACTCTAATTGTAATTATTCTGGAGGTGTTTCTTGTCATTATTACTAGGCTTCATTTCTCATTGAAAGATGATGAAGATAACAACCAGATCATCTTGGATCTTGCTGTTTACAGGTCAGTATTTTTTTTTCCTCTTAATTTTGACATTATTAAGTTCACAGTGTTTCAAAATCCTACTCTTTGTAATGGTGACTTTTCAAGAGGCAAACAAATAACATAGGGGGTAACTGAATCAATCTTGAAGTATGTGCCAAAGAAATGAAGCTGAATAAACCAAACACTTTTGAGACTCTTCTGTTCTTCCTGAATGAGGAGTCCTGTTACTAATAGTCCTTTTTGGAGTTGATATTTTCTCAGTTCACAGTTAGCTTTCATCCACACCTGTGCTTTTGTACCTATGTAAAATATTTTCCATTCTTCATTTGGATATTAGGGTTTTAGGCAATGGGGTTTTTTGCCCATTCTCTGTCCCTAGAAGAGCTCCAGTTCAGTCCATGTCCTTCCATGTCCTGCTAAATACTTTTCCTCCCCAGGACAGAGCAGGTTAACCTTGTCCTACTTTTCTGGCTTACTGGAAAGATTCCATGTCCTGTGTTTTTTTCCTGAACTGTGCCAGGACATTGCCTGAAAGAAGTTGGTTGGAGCAGGCCAAAATATTACAAGAAAACCTGATAACTATTTGATAGTATATAGTATAAGCAGTGCAGTGGCCTTGCCCACAATTCAGGAAAGAATTGGAAACCCACAAGCTTATTTAACCATAATAGGAACTTGTTAGAGTAAAGTTTGAACTAGTTTTACAGCACAGAAACATTATTCATTCCAGGTATTCTTCACTTAAAGCTCATTAATTTCCCTCAAAAGAGGCCTGTTCCGTTGTTTCTGAATTTGAAGAATTAGGCTCAAAATATCTGTTCAGGTTCAATATAATGTTGGATATGTTGTAATATTCTGTGCTCGCTTGTAAAAAATGCAAACTAAAAAGTTTGAAAAATTCACCCAAGAAGTAAGTTTATAAAAGAAAGGAAATAGGGAATACTTACCTGTGCATTCACTAGTAGGTCACAAGAACACAAGTGTATGTGTCACATGATGAAGAGCAGGTGTTAAAGTGGAGCTTTCACAGGTCACAAATTTTGTTTGACAGTACTGAAATTTAAACATACTGTGTTTCCTGGGAATGTAAAGTATTTCTGTTCATTGTTTTCCAGCAAATTCTGTCCAAAAAAAAGAAGCAAAATAGAACTCATTATAAATTTACTAGCTAAGACTTCTGAAAGAAAAGTGGCAAAATACTTCTACAATTTTAAATAGCAAATAAACTAATTATAATATAATGTAAAGCTTTAAACTAATAGAAGAAAGACCTCTTCATTTTATGCAAAGATTTTGATTTTTCGCACTTACACAGTAGCTGATATGGTGGACTTGACAGAATTTAGACATTATTTTAATTGGCATTCTGTGAACACACAGGGAGATCATGCTTTTTTTCCAAGGACATTAAATCCTAATAGTATTTCATAGAACTTAGTCACTGAAATTAAAGTTTGCAGTTTATAAGATGCAAAATCATTATTTAAGAGCTATTATATGGCCTGCATTGCTTACTTAGTGGGATGTACTGTGGATTGATTAATTTATTTCTATCTCATTCTGCAGACATTTGGACACTTCTCTGCTTGATGTCGATGTCCAGCCAACTTACATACGAGTACTGGTGAAGGGAAAGGTTAGTGTTTTCTTACTACGTTCATGGTTAATCCTTACCATAGTTAGTCACTGGACTCTGGATCTGACTTTTGTGCATTACCAGCTGTGTACACTTATGCAAAAAAATGCTTCTTTATATTTGCATTATTTTGGACCACACATGAATTGTGGAAGTCCTAACCAGAAGATGGGCATAGCCTGAAATGAAATTTCACTCTCTTTCCCTCCTTCTCTCTTCTCATTCCCAACACACAGCGTACCATTATTCATATAAGAGAGCTTGCTTGTTACTAGAATTTAGCAATTTCACAATCTGGAATTTGTAACTGACAGAAACAAATGCATGCATATCCTTTTGAATGGACATTTAAAATGTCATTTTAGTTTTCTTTCTTCTCAGTGGTTTTAATTTTATCATAATCTTTTAAAAAAAATTCAAAGAACTTAAACAGTAAACCAAAATCCCTATTTTTGACTGTACCAACTGCATAAACAAAACTTCAGAATTACTTTATGTCTGAAACAGGCTGGATAATCTTTCTTATTTAATTGCGAATATAAAAGTCAAGCATCGTTTCATAAACTTCTTTAGAAATGTCATTCTTCAGGAATGACAGCAATTCAGGAATATAAATATGACTTTACTTGTAAGTAAAAGCTGTTTAGTGTGCTAATCATTTATTAGTAATTTATTATTATAAATTTATTATTATAAATTTATTAGTAATACTATATATAAAGTGAGAGGATTTAGACCTATGCTGTCTTTAAGATTAAAGGATGTGACAGTGATGTTTCTGTGTCTGTTCTGTCCAGGTAAAAAAGAAAATGAAAAGAAACATATAGATATATTAGAATTATATACTCCAATTCCATATTTTCTCATAGCCATTTCAGCTTGTGCTCCCTGAGGAAGTGAAGCCAGACAGCAGCTCTGCTAAAAGATCGCAAACAACTGGTCATTTAGTTGTCAGCATGCCAAAGGTATGTAAAATAATCTGAGGAGGCATCATACAAAGATACTTAAAATGTTGTGAGTGCTTTGGGAATGTTTCTGAGTTACAGGTAACATCTGGTGAGCTAGACAGTTATTCAGTCTAACCTTTCCCATCAGGACATATCTTCCAAAGAAGGAACATTCCAGAAAGGCAATTTAGTCATAGAGCCAAACCTTAGGAATTAAGATCTCTTTAAAGAATCATTATGAAAATCTGACTCTATAAATCTTTGTATTTCCTTTATTTTCAACAAAACCAGCTTTTTATATATGAAAAAAGACTCTTCAAAACATGCAGTGTTGTGCAAATATGTAAGAAGATGCAAATAAGCAAGTTACCTAATTTATTTTTCCACCCATGAAATAATAAAACCAGATCAATTTTTCAAAATTTTTGTGGCACACACACATATATGAGATTACTTTTTGGTTCAAGGACTGGAATGAAATAGTACTCCCATGTCTCAGGTGATCAGAAAAAGAATTGCTTAATTCATTTTCTCTTCCTGCTCTCCCTGGCTGGAAAGGATCCACGGCCCAGCTGTACCAAGTATATGTAATCACAGAGCAAGAAGGTTATGGCAACATGTTGTTTCAACTGAAAAATGCTGCACAGCAGTCCCTAGTACTTAAAGAAGCCTCAGTAGAAGTCATATTCCACTAATATTTCTAACTCTGTACTCTCCCATCTCACCTGTGCTCTGATGTTTGCCTCTACAGTGTCGTGCTGATCAGGATTTGAGTGAATTCTGCTGGCAAGTAAAAGCAAATTGGTTTAAAGTGTGTTTTGTACTCTCTCTCTTCCCTGCCCAGCTCAGTTCTTGCAAATGAGTGCAAATGTGAACAAACTGATAGCTGTCTCCACTTTATTTCCTCTCCACTCTATGGCTTCCTATGGTTTCAGTAAATGTAGCTGGATTATACTGGATATCTAAGCAGTATTTTGATTTGTGGGATGACATAATGAGTAGATGAGATACAATCAAATGTGGAATCAGGAAATCTCCTACTGATTCCCACACACGTGCCAAAAATTTAGACAATAGAGAAGGAATGACCAGTAATGAGGAACAGCTGAAGAAATGGAGGTCACCTTGCCTTACTGAAGTGGGCAGTGAGAGAGATAACAGGTGGCCAGCCAGAGGAACAGGAACCCAGCCAACAGCCATTGGAAGTTTGGAGGTGATTAGAGGGAATATACAGTAGTGTGAACCAGAATAAAAGACAAGGGTCAGAGGTAACCTGAAGTTTGGGGCTTAATGGGTGGGATGCTAGTAGAACTGGGAAGGTATTTAAGGTGGGACTTGATGTCACCTGGGGCAAGACTGGGCTCTTGGGCCTGCAGGAAGAGCAGAGGTAGATTGAAGGGCTTGGAGCAGACAAGGAGCTGAATGTTTTAGGAAGATGGAGTTCTGGAGGTGAGAATGGTGGAGTTCTGGGAGCTGTGGTAGAGTTTAATCAACTTCAGCGTTATGCTCTTATACCATTCTGCCTTTGGAGGGTTGGGCTGCTTTGAAATCCTCTGGGACTACATCATATATTTTTGGTTTTCAGAAAGGAAAAAATTCTTGGTGCTTTAGCCTTACCCTTCTGGCCTCTAGGAAGTTTCTCTGCTGTGTAGGAGCAGTGAGACACATATGAGTCTGCCAGGATATATCATTTGCAGCATTTTCTTCTGAAGGAGGAAACTTTGGCTGTTATTAGGGGTCGTTTCTTTCTCTTTGGGCTTTGATTTAATTCTATGACTATGCAACTAGTAGCCATAACTAAAAAGTTATTTTTCAGCTTTTGACTTTTTCCACGTGTGGTTCTATACCTTCTATGTTTTCTTCTACTCTCCAGTCCCATACCATCTGTCTTTCCCTTCTTGGACAGCCTCTTGTTAAATCACAAACTGTCACTCCAGCATCAAGCATGCAGTTTCCCCAGGAGCTTGAAGAATGCTGAAAATAGTACTCACTTGGTTAAAATCTGTTTTTTAATAATGTTCAGAATTTGTTCCTATAAGAGTTTATGCTTTCTTAAACCTATTTCTTTGAAACTGCAGCCTTGACATTTGCTCTTTGGATAATGTAATTTTGAAATGGTTCTGAACATCTTTGTTTAATATTTACTTGTCTTTTGGATATTTTAAGTGCTATCAGTTTTTGATGTCATAACCTGCTTTTATTACTCATATGTCTTGCTAGCCTCTTTGGGGATGATCAGTGCCTTAGAAAATGTCAATATTTCAAAGAGTCTCTGGAGATAATAAAATCTGCTGCCTGCCTGGAAAATGAAACCTAAATTGGCAAAATGAATATTATCGCTTCATATGCAATTGAGAACTTCCTTTATTCCACTATTAACTTTAGATGAAACATAAGTGAAATATACCTTGATATTTGAGCTGCGCCAACATATTTTACATAGCTGAGGGGCTGGAGCCTGTTTCATCGCGGAATATCACGATTTACAGATATTTATGAGACCAGGGGAGAGAATAACTAAGTTATGTTCTGAGTTTTGCCTTGGTTTGCTTAAAAACTACTTGTGTAGCAGGGACATAGAGAGATGTGTGAATGAATGCTGGGTGGTCTAACAGCTTCTTGTCGATGTATGCAAAAAATTGTAGCTTTGCAGAAAAGGATGTGGGAGTCTTGGTGGACACCAAGTTGAACGTGAGCTGGCAATGTCCTCTTTTGTCAAAGAAGGATAACTGTATCTTAGGCTGCATTAGGAGTGTTGCCAGCAGGTTGAGGGAGGCAATCCTTTCCCTCTGCTCAACATTGCTGAGACATACTGGAAGTCCTGTGTTGAGTGGTGGACTCCCCAGTAAAAAAGAGATGTGGGCATACTGGAGAGGGTCCATCAAAGGGCCACACAGATCATTAAGGGACTGGAGCATCTTTCCTATGAGGAAAGGCTGAGAGAGCTTGGACTGTTCGGCCTGGAGAAGGCTTGAGGGGATCTTGCCAATACATATAAATACCTGAAGGGAGAGTGCAGAGAGGACAGAGCCAGGCTCTTTTCAGTAGGGGCCAGTGACAGGACCAGAGGCAATGGGCACAGAATGAAACACAAGAGGTTTCGTCTGACCATCTGGAAACCCTTTTACTGTGAGGGTGACCGAGCACTGGCACAGGTTGCCCAGGGAAGTTGTGGAGTTTCCAGTCCCTGGAGATACTCAAAAACTGTGGATATGGCCCAAGGTAACTGGATCTAGGTGGCCCTGCTAGAGCAGGGGGGGTGGACCAGATGACATCCAGAGGTCCCATTCAACCTCAACCGTTCTGTGACCCTGTGAATTCCATGGATTTGCTAACAAAAAATGGATTTGTGTTGCGTTGCAGTAATTGCACTTTGCGGGTACAAACCTCCTGTTCTTTGTTTTACAGTCACAGAATCTGCTCCCTTCCCTCAGGATTGAATTAGAGTGGGCATGCTATGGTTTTGGGATTTATGTCCTTTTCAGATATTCTCTATCCTTACCCGTTTTATTGGTATTAATGGGATGTAATCTAGGAATCAAAGTATAATGAATCAAGCTTAGCAACAACTGGAAGGCCAGTAGATATTTTTTTCAGGAACATTATGGCTGAAGTTATGAACAGTGTTTGGGAATACTAATTTGAGATCATCAATTTAATATGAATTCCTTTTAGAAAGATAATAGGAAGAATTATATTTACCCATTTTATTCCTCATAAACAATTATAAAAACAAAGTTATTTGCAACTAGAGAAATGCCCTAGCATATTCTTTAGCAAATAGAAATGTTTAAAATGCTATAAACCTAAAAATAGTCTCCTATAGTAAGCTGCTTGCAATGCTAACCTGAAATGATCTCTCTTTTCTCAGTAACAGAATGGAGCACTAACTGAATTCAGTAGGTGTTTTTCACTTGCTTTAGTGAGTTTCTGATCAAATTACTAAAGCTTTCACCATTCATCTTCCAGCCTGTTCATAGTTCCCTAGCCTTTAAAATGAAAAACAAAACCTCTTTCCTTGCCTCTCCAATGACCTTGCCATACCACAGATGTTGGAGATAGCAAATTCCACATGAAGTGAAAGAAAGCAAATAACTTTGACCTTTTGTAGAAAGAATTTTGTTTTAAATATACTGTTTACTGCACAACAAATCACTGCAGAATGAGTGTCTTTCTAAAGCAGTGTCTACCAACATGTTTTGGAAGGTCACCAAAACAAAGTGAAGGACACAACACTCAGTGAAATGACATAGAGACACTTTCAAAGTTCAGTGTTTTTTCACTGTCGTAATCAACTGTTCAGAGATTTTGCACGAGTAAGGAGTTGAGTGACTTCATTGTACGTGCTTCGTTTTGTGGAACAATATTTCTGACGTGAAGCTTTTTAAACTTTGAACTTCTATTCTCTGATAGTGCCATCGTTGCAGGCGATGCAGAAAAACTAAAAACAGAGTTTCTTTAATAGAGTTCGACAAAAATTGGCATATTGAATCAGTGATTTTGTGAAATGTCATCAGTAGATTACAGCAGTAGCATTTTAATTAATGTCTGAGAAACAGCATCAAAACCCAGTGTTATTAGCAAGCAGTTTTTATTTAGGCTTCTGAGACATTGTCATGTTTTAAAACTTTACTTATTTTAGTGAATCAGAGAGCAAAATTTGGACCCTTTGATTAATTCTTTATTATATAAGCAGTCACAAACGTATTCTGACAACTTTTTATTGCCTAGGCCTTCAAAAGCATCTAGAAACTTAAAGATCAATGAGTTAGATTCATGAATAAATTTAAAAATATGAGTGGTATACATTATGCATGTTGGTGTAATTTCACTAT